>JANHFT010000541.1:230607-240793 GCA_032467955.1 Pseudoxenodon macrops | reverse complement strand
CCCAATAACTCCTGTAGGAAGGTAAAAAGGCAGAATTGTTCCCATTTGCTCACCTCAATGAATTTTCAGCCAGGATATTGTTTGTGTTGGGACACTCTAGAGAGGTGACTTGCTGTGTACAATCAACGATCATTTACACAAGGTTACAACATTTGCACAGTGCCACCAGGCTAGCCTTCAGCCCCTTTGCAGAGTTTTGCATTTTAGCACGAAAGTCTTGCTGTGCTCTGTCATCCCATTTAGTGCTCCCTACAGGAGGCACATCCCTCAGCAGAGATGGGATGAAGCCAGAATTACTCTTCATAATAATCTTCTGTCCTGCTGCTTGGCAGAAAAGCTGTGAGCTCTCTTTGTAGCATTTCCTCTGGAGCATGAGCTGAGTCAGTAGACAAGTGGATCAGCTTTTCAAGACTTAAGAAAGCCCCAGGTATTCTTGGGTCATGTGAATATGGCACTCGTGTGGCTCTTTTCACATATGAAGCAAATATATTTTATTGAACTCATGTGGCACCATAAGTTTTGCTAGGACATCATTGCACAGAGTGGAATGTTAGTGTACCTAGAAGATCATAAAGTTACCCTAGGATGATCATTTACTTTCAGCTTTAAATCTCACACGGAGTAAAACAGACATGTGAGAGGCCCATACATGTTGTTCAAGTTCATTGGAGTAGCAGTATACAAAGTTAATATATTTTTTCAAAACTCATGCATTTTATCCACATCAACAGATGTCTCCCATGTATTTGAAACTCCAAAATATATTTTTAATAATTCTCAAAATAATACATCAAAGCAACCTGACCTGGAGAACAGAGCATCCATAATAGTTGCCTCTCCATAAGTAAACCTTAGAATGGATTTTATATATACTTCAGCATGACTCCTGGAGATTGCATCTCTCCTCTCCTCTCCTCTCCTCTCCTTCAATCGTCATACGCTGCTGGCTGCATTTGGGAAGCTGAAATTTCCCCATCTTTTTTCCACTGAGGATAAAAATTCCATTAGTCGAAGAATGCCATAGGATACCACCCATTTTGTGTTTGTTTATATGCATTCAACAATTTTCATGCCCACATCTCTTTGTAAAGCAATAGTTAGAAAGCAACAGGCTATTTGATGCTTTATTGTTATACTGCATTGCTTTTATACTATATTGATATTTTATTAGCTTCTTTTTAAAAAAAAGTATATAAACTTGATGTTTTCCTTGTGCCTTCACAGGCAGATATAATTAAATATCCATGACACAGCATTCAAAACTTGCAGTTTCAAATTACTCCATCAAAAGCATCAGGATATCAAAAGGACTTTAAAAAAAAGATTATTGGAAGCCATCATCAAAGTGTTTGAAGTGCTATATAATTAGTGGAAGAACTGTCAAAGACCTCCCAAAGATTTCCCATTTATAAGATGTGGTCAATGTTGCTGGAGAGATAATTTCCTCCCAGAGTATTGTGTTTGTAAGCTTTTCTGAAATCTGCCGTGCTTTTGCAAGAATTTAGTCAGGAAGAATTACTTATGTAGTCAGAGAAAATGGTAGTTTTCAAAAACCCACCATTATACCTATTCTGTGGAGTAATATCCTGCAGTGTTGCAGGAACCACAGCTGGTTTCTTTGTGAAATAATTTGAGGCAGTTGCCTCTTCTGGCAGTTATACTGAATATACAGGTAGTTCTCATTCACAGTAACATCAGTAATGAAAAAGTAATTTTATGAGCAGTCCTGGGATTTACAACCTTGCCAGGTCTGTAAAGCAAAGGAAAACTGAAGATCACAAACACAGTTTTGGTCATTCCCTTAATGACCAAGTTGCCAGTCCCAGTTGTGGTCTCTAAAGAGGATTACCTGTATTGCCCTTTTCCTAAGGATCTTCCTAATCTGTTCTGAATTCTTATTCATTAAAATGTAAGATTTCTGTACAACTTTTAACAAAAGAAAAACTCAACCCAGAGTATCTGGGAAAAGCCCCACATCTACTTCATATGTTTTGTGAGATTGTGTTAATCAAGGAAGCTTCTCTACATATGAAAGTCTCCATGGCAGCTGAGTCCCTAGTAATGCAGGACTTCTCATTGATAGAGTTTTGAGGTTGCATCAATGGAGAGAATCTCACAAATTAAATAAACACTATCATAATTTTGACATTACCAATACAATTTTGGAGGGACAGAAGTTTCCTCCACTTCTTAGGTCGGGAATTTTAACTGTTGTTGCAATGCCTGAATTAACATTTTTGTATTTAGTACCATCTTTCCATTATACCAAATTGACCTCCATTATTCCAGATTAGGTAATTATTTAACCAGGTCTTTAACTATTTTCACTTTATATGAGTTTCAGACTGAGATGTGAAATATTCTATAATACATTGTAGACCTATTTATTTCATACACTTGCAGTAAAGATTGGATTTGTGCACAAAAGAAAAGAAATGCAAAAACAAGTGTTTATTTCAGTTTGTGTTTATATCAGTTTATATTTGTTTATAATTTCTGTCTCAAAGGTCCGAGCTCTGGACCTGAACCAAAATCAGGACGCCACTCACTGCATTTTCCCAATGGTTTATTGAGAGGGAATCTTGGCACACAGTATGAAGGCTGGCCCAGCCTGCCAGCAAGCCCAATTAACTGTTTGTTGGCCTTTTTCCGATCAGGTGTTCTTTAGCCGGCTTGCAGGCAGCCACAATCAGCTGACTTGGGATCAGCTTTTTGTCAGCTCTGCTCTGGTTTTGCTTGCTGCCCACAGCTGCTGACACTTGCAGGTTCAAATAGCTTTATGAGGCTTCGGTCTTCCCATCACCCACCTTCTGTGCTAGGGGTCCCTCCCCTAGCTATAGTAAACCCGAGACAGCATTTGCAGTTGTCACCATTTTGGGGGTTGGCATTCTGTTAGTGTTGTGGCCCGCTAGCACTGTGCAGCTGGTAGCTGATTCAGACAGCGAGGAGGCTGCTATAGTGATTTGCCAGTGGCCTGTGCAGCTGGCACGAGAGTCAGACAGTGAGGAGGCTAGAGAAGACTCAGTATCAGAAGCAGGGATTCAGTCAGGACCTTCAGAACCTCCAGAGGCTGTCATGAGTGCAGAAGAAGAAGAAGACGAGGAAGAGCCTGTTCTCAACGTGTGCACGCAGAGCTGCCAAAAGGCAGGATTGGCTCCTGAGGAGACAGACTACTTGGGTGTAAGGTTTGGGAATCATTGGCCACTCCCATAGCCTATTTACATGAGGAAAAGGACTGACCAATTTGCAGGAAACAACTTCGTTCATTTCACGTCTTGTTTTTGACTACAAAACTCCTGTTCGGCTCTTGTTGGAAAGTCGTCAAGATTCCTGCAAATTGCTTCTGGGCATTTTGCCAACAGTGAGATTGTGTGCTGTTATCAGAGAGACTCTGCATGGGACTTGTGGTCTTTTTTGTTTGGACTATTTCTGGCTGTTAAGAAGGTGAATTAACAGCTATTGCATCGAGGAGATTGATTTATAATTTCATGGACTTTAGAATGACTGCTAAGACAAATAATTAGTAGTTTGTTAATATTAAAACAAGGTTTGTCCGGCAGCTGGGACAGAACAGTTAGTTGAGAACTTTGGAAATGCAAGGTTCCTGATTGTGAATATAGACTTTTGGACATATCCAGTAGAGGCTTAGACTCATATTTCCATTGTTCTGTTCCCTTGATGCTTCATTCACTCATGTGGAAATAGCAGTATATTCCCTGATAAGGCACATGTCATAGAATTCTGAGGGGGAAAAGTTTATAAGCCCTTTCTTTTAAAAAAAAAACCTCTGTCTTAGTGATTTAGATAAAGTGATTTAGACAAAGCTGTTATCCAAGTGTCCTTTTGCTTAAATTACAATGCATGGTAAACAAGCAAATTTTAACACCATATGTTTTGAATCTATTATAAACACTATTATTTATATTTACCCCTATGTCTCTAATTACTAGTCTCACTCCTATCTACTACTATAGTTTTAAGGAAATGGCTTACAAAATTGATTGGTATTTAATCCAGTGCCTGCAATGGCATTTTATTATCCAGTCTCAAATGGAACAGCTGATAAGTAACTGCTTGCAGAAATGTAAATCTTTGCTCTTCTTTTTTCTGTTTACTTTCAACCCTAATCCTTTGGATCATCTAAACAAATATTTGTGGTGCTGTGGATTAGAATACTGTATTGCAGGATAACTCTGCTCCCAGCCAGAAGTTCGATCCTGACCAGCTCAAGGTTGACTCAGTCTTCCATCCTTCTGAGTTTGGCAAAATGAGGATCCAGATTGTTGGAGGCAATATACTGAGTCTATAAATCCCTTAGAGAATCCGGTAAAGCACTATGGAGTGATGTATAAGTGCTATTGTTATTGCTATCCCACAATATGTCATACTCCTTTTAAGTGAGTCTCCTCCCAGCTTCACTCAACATCTCATACCTCCTTATTAGCTTAAACTGATCAATCCATTTTAGGCTTACCTACCATCTTTATTCTAGCTAGAAACAAATAGGCCAAAAGGCCATCTTCAACAGCCACTATAACAGTCTAAACCATTTTAGTTGCTGGAAATATCTTTTAACTGGCAGCCAAAACTTTGTTCAGCTTCTTCTCCCTAGAATCCTTTCTGATCTTAACATGTCCTCTGGAAGCTTTTAAGACTTTCCCTTCATGCTGTCTTCCTTCTGTGAGACGCTATACAGGTCCTATTCACGTATACTAACAGTAAACAAAAATGAAGAGCCAAAACAGTTCACGTTACTCTCTTGGCCCCCAATTCACTGAGACTCTTGAGTGCCTTAGCTGCCTGAGTGAGAACTGTTACATCCGTTTCTACTCTGCTTCCTTAAGGCAAAAGTAGCACATTAGAGTAAATGTTTTCATGGGTTCAGGCATGTAGAAGGAGATGTCCTTTTACAAATGCAAAGAAATTCAGGTCCCCTATCCAATTGTACAGAAAGATTTATTGAATAAGGGTTCAAATTCACATTCAACTTACTTATTTATAGACCAATAAAACAGTGATTTAAAAGAGACGTCACAGCAGGTGGCAGCATCTGCTTGACCTTGTCTGGATTAGGAAGTGTAGCAGAGTTGGAAATACCAGGAGTGTAGGCTAGACTAGAAAGTCAGGATTCCTGATGCTATATGATCTCATACACTGACTTAAGTTAGCCACAAACAAGCTGGGAAGAGCGTTAATTAGAACAAGGACAATTGACTGGGATTTATGCTACTTAATTTGAATGACTGAAATTCAGATTCAAATTAGAGAGATCAGGAAGCATTTATTAGGAAAGATTACCTAGGTAGAGGAGGATGAATGAGGAACTAACAACCTTCCTGTCAGGTAGTCCTATTTATGCGCAAAGAGATATTAGCACGGAAGAAATATGAAATAAATCATCTATCCCAACCAACCAATTTGAATATACATTTAAGGATGACAGAGTTGTCAGCCTCATGGAGTAAATAGGAATCACAACAAGATGAGCTAATTTTACTTTATTGTAAAGCTACATTGACAGAATTTTGCAAGAATGAGAGAACAGTTCTCTTCCTCCATCACCTTTGTAGTCTGAGAAACTAGGGAGGAGTCTCTTCCGAGCCTCTTGCCCCACCATCTAGCTATGGATTATGTTGTCTCTTATCTGACCATTCCATCTCCCAAGGTCTTTCTCACCATTACAAGGTGGCTTTTCTCAGAAATTCATGGCAGATATAATTTTCAATGACTGCTATTCATAATCGACACATATTACTGTAGTAACACTCTCAGGATTAGTTTCATGGTAGCATAAGTGAAAAGGTGCTCTTAGACTCATGTTATTAGGAGCAATGCATGTTGTGTTATTGATTACTGTAGAAATAAAATGCTTAATGTCATAAGCTTTTGGTTGACTCCAATAGCATTTATATATATATATATTAATGATTATATGTCTGTGCAGGTGATTAGATTAATTGCTATCTTTAATATTCTAGATGACAATGGGAAGTCAAGGGACACAAAGCAAATCAGTGGCACCGGCTGTGCAGAATAGATAATGAGTAGGTGCTTCTTCTTTCCCTTAATTTGGAGATGGCATTCATAAAGATCTTGTCTATAAACTGATGAACCCAACCTCTATGCATTAATTTAATTCATCTTCTGTAACATTGATATAGGGAACTCTCAGGATATAATTAAGTTTGCCACATTGTGCACTTTCAAAATTTTACACCACTGGGGATGAGAAAGAAGCTGGAATATTGGAGTAGCTGCTGCTCCCCCACACCTGAATAGATCTGCTTTGCAGTTATTCTCGCAACTTTATGTCAAGCAGACCAATACCAGGGTCTAACCAAACTAGATTTAGATGTTACATTAGATGGTGCTAAATTAAAGTATTCATAGCAAACCATGAGTTACACATTATGGTTAAGATCTGATCTATGGACGGAATAGAGATGATAGATTTAGTTCTACCATGATGCATCTTAGTGTGCTGTAAATAATGCCATCAACATATCAGCTGGCTCTTTAATACTGTTTTTTTAAGGTACATAATTATTGATAGCTGTCTTACACTCTTGGTTTGTCAAGCAGCTAGGCAGATACAACATGGTGGTCTCAGTATTGAGAAGCAGTAGTATGTACAGAATGGTGCAGCAGAGGGATGAGAATTATATTTTTCCCCACAAAGAACTTATTAAAATTCAATAATTCTGTTTCATTCACTGATTTCATATAAACATATTTCACCACCCTCCTGGCAGATCTTGGGAACTTCACATAGGAACTTTGGTATAGTAAACATTAGCACTTTGGTTATGCTAATATACAGTACCTAAGATTAAACAGTGACATGTTTGTAAGAGTGAATTATGGCAGTTTCTGGAAGGTTGTTGACGTTCAAAATTCCAGTTGATGCACTATACAGATTAAATGTGTACTAAATCAATGCTAATAAAAACAATAATTCAAATGACTAGAGCAAAACCTCCCCACCTCCTCTCCTTTGCCAAATGCACCTCCAGTGGAACATTTTTTTTATGAGAGGTAGAAGTTACACATTTCCAGTGCTGCTTGAATGTTAGTTTTACTGATGCTTGAGTATCAGTTTTACTGGGTGAAATTCTTATACTACTGTACATATCATATTCAATAATTATTTTCGGATTTCTAGGCCCACGTCTATGCTGAGTTCTGCCTAAAATGACACCATTCTGATTTTTTATATATCTTTCTATACCTCAACCCATAGATTTTGATGCAATTATCAAAACATTACATTCATGGCTTGAGACCTATAGCTGTTCAGCACTACAGTCGTGTTCTGAATATACCTCCGCTGCTAGTAACATTAGTTAGAAAAGATTTATGTTCACTGTCAAGCTTTTTCTTCAAATGAACTTGGAGAAAGAAAATCTTCTGTTTTCCACATTACATCAAGGGCGGCTTGGTTTCAGCATTCCAATAATGATCGTGTCCTTCAGTTATGACAAGCATGAATATTATTGGCAGCCTGAAAGTGCATTTTTCTAGTTTTCATGTTTCAATTCTGCACATCTGTTAAAAGAACCAATGATTAAATGTCTAGTTTTAAATATTTCTTCAAAATTGCAATCTTTCCTGTTTAGTTATTTTTTTTAAAAAGGAAAGGGAACTATTGCTAGATAGTTTTCCAGCCATCATAATTTCATAGAGAAATTATCTAATTTAGTCATATTTCTGATTAGCTGAGACCTAGACAAATGTTTGCTGATGTGCATTCATTTTACAGTATGAATTGCTCTGAAAACAAAATATTGTGTAGCACATAAAGACATGTAAGCAATTATATTAAGGTCAGTGAGATGTTTTTAGAAGCAGCAACAGAGTCTGAAGAAAAACAGAAGGGATTCAGCAGATGGATTATGTTAGCAAATACCAATCCATACCTGTTTACTGCTGTAGATAGGCTTTCAGGCAACACTAGATTTCACAGTTAAACGTGCCAAAGAATCCTATTCTTCCATTGTGTGGTCATTAAATTGCACTGAAGTGAATCTCTTTGCTGGCAATTTTCCATTTAATCTCCTATACTTGCAGAAATAGCCTGTTTCCATTTTCCTGAAGTACATCTTGTGAAATGTGAGTCCTAGAGTACTTGAATATCTGTAAAAGGGGTTTTGGGGGTGGGTGAAGAGGATAGGGTGTCGTATTAAATGATAAAACAAGCAAACTTTTTCACCCACGTTTTATTTGTCATCATATATCTATGAGAATATAGAACTCCAGTTTTTCCTTGCAACCTGAAAACCAGTAAAACAAGGCGGTGGCATTTTTCTATAGTTTATAAAAATGTGGTGTTTTATTTTTTTTTAAACAAAGCAGGTTACAGTCGTCATCTTTTTTTTCATTTTAGGATTTCCTGCTAAAAACTCATGTTTGCATTTTACAATCCAGACGCATAATATCTGACTATGGAAGACAGTTTGGCGGCCTTGTTTTTTATTTTTTTTGCAGATTATGTTTTTGTTACAATAGAAATTATTGTCTGCTATGGGTCAAGATACAGCAAGGATGACCATGGCTGTTGGCTCCCCTCAGTTTTCATGCACCAATGTGTTTTGTTCACAGGAGCCATTTTATGATCCTTGTCTTTCATATTTTCAGGGCATGGCTTGCATATATATATGAAATTTTGCAGGGCAGATAACTCCATGAACATGTGCAGCTGAAGACAAAGCCAGAAGGTGTAATCCCCATTTTTATAGCAAATGGAAAAATGGCCTTCTGGCATCTGTCTATTGATGGATTTGGCTAGGATCTTTGATGATATATTGGCTCCTCTAATGAAAGTTATTACTTGGCTTTGGAAGGAGAGAATGGGCTCAGCTTAAAATTGGAAGGCCAGATTCCTGAAAGAAAGTAGATATGTGGGTGTAAATAACATCGACTTTGTCGGATGGATCTCCTTTAAATTGGTGTGTCACTTGTCTCTGTCTTCTGGCTAATGCTCTCTTGACTCTTTGTGCTTTCCTCCTTTTTAGTATTCTAAAGGCATTCTTGCTGCAGCACCTAAGCTAGGGTCTCTCTTATTACATTTACCTGTTTTATTTTTTTCCCAAAATTGAGCCCTTAGCCAGAATTGTCTGAGCTGCTTCCCCTTAACAATTGGTTACCTATGAGACTCCTCAAGTTCATTTCACTCGACTAAATTGATTCCCACATGCTTATGAAGATTGCTTTTTTGCTGAAGGCCATAGTGGAAAAGAACAGTCCCATATCATTGTAAGTGATAACGCGGCTCGAAAATAAAAATCCGTGAAAATAGTTGGCAAACTGGCCGTGTAGTTTTAATCGCATAACTCCTATCCTGTACAGAACCTTCCACAATTGTCTGTACTAGGCTCTTGCATGCTTTATCTTTTCTGCGACCTCCTCCTATTTTTAAGATATTGATCAGGTTTAAATAGATCAGGAATAGTGGAAAAGTCAAAGCTGTATGTATGTATATATATATACAGAATGTATGTAAGTATATATGTACAGAATGTATATATGTATGTACATTATATGTATGTGAATATGATGAGTATGCGTGCATGTATGATTGAGATTGTAGCATAGGATCATTAAGAAATTATTGCAGGAGAGTAGGAAGTTGTATACAATGCATACATTTTTGATATGTGACAGTAGGATTGATACTGTTAAAAAACTGAAGGGCCACAACCTGTTGGTGTAGAAAGTTCTCCAGCTGCTCTTATTAGGCAAGATTTCTCTCTCCAATTTTGCACTGCTGTGCTGTTCAATTAAACTTCCTTTTCAAGTGGTGGGATTTTGTTGCTATTGCACAAAGTACTCGTTGAAAGGTAAGCTAGCTCCTTTGAGAAGCACTTGAGCCATGTTCCCAAACTGTACTGTACAGTTAATTCTGAATACAGATCAAGATCATTTTCCTACTCGCTTTTGAAAATGAAAGGAACATAGGAAGATAATAGGAACTATTAACTTAGTTCCTTTGAATATTCTCTCTCTCTCTCTTTCTCTGTGTGTGTGTGTGAGAGAGAGAGAGAGAGAGTATATATATAGTCTTGGTGTAATCAGGTCTTTTCCCGTGTAAGATTGAGAGTATCTTGGCGATGTTTCGATGAGGTCTCACTCATCATCTTCAGGCTGGTGTTTTCGGCTTTGTGCTTCTGTGAGCAAAGCATGATCTGAG
>JANHFT010000541.1:216214-230507 GCA_032467955.1 Pseudoxenodon macrops | reverse complement strand
GAAGGAAGGAAGGAAGGAAGGAAGGAAGGAAGGAAGGAAGGAAGGAAGGAAGGAAGGAAGGAAGGAAGGAAGGAGCTTTTCTTATCGGACTTTTGACATTTGTAAAACTTTCTATAGATTGCTCCTATGTAGCTGAATAAACATACTATATGAATTTTGATATGTGCATGTATTGCTTTATCAGAGCTTTCAGCTAGGGCACTACAGTATAAATATTAACATTTTCAAGGTGAATCATTCTTCCAAAGGGGGGGGGACGTTTGTTTTGAAAAGAGACAATGCATAAACAACAACAGATTTGAGTCAACTGAAATACAGTCTAGGTACATACTCTGTGTACATCAATATAGTTCATCATCAGACAGGCATAGAAAAATAAGGCAGGGGATCAAGGCAGGGAAAACTATTTGCTGAAGGGATTAGAAGCCTACCTGGGGTATGTATGGTGGGTATATTAGATTTGTTGTTTTTAAAATATATAGTTCTTAAAATAGTATTTGCATGGATTCAGTTATGTGGATCCCCACTAAAATAATTCCTCTTGCAAATCTTTTAATCATATCTGTCAACTTTTCAAATGGCAACAAGAGGGGAATTAAAGGTTTACCCTCCTTGATTTCTTTTCTTGAAGGCAAAGATAAATAAAGCAGAAAGGTTGCTTGTCATGACCAGCTACTACCTGAGTACTATTTTCTTTTCTTTTTTTTCCTTTTCCTTTTCTTCTATCTCCCTAGAATCACACCCATTTTGACTACTAAATGCATTTCATTCATCAACAGACTTTTTAACAAAAATAAAGGTAGCACGTATAAACAGGGAATATAAATGTGGTGTCTAAACAGCAGGCAATCCTACTAATTTAGTATCAATTAAGAAAAGACTCTAATATGAATGAACATATATCCATAACACATGTTATACGGTTATATATAAGGATATATACAGGTATGCACATACATAACTGGTTTTCTTTCTGATCTTAGGTTTTCCAAATGAGCCAGCTGCAGTCATCGCACTTACCACAATCAAGGAGTGGTTAAGCAAGAATGATAATGAGGTATGGTTGTAGACATGATCTTATGTTAAGATTTGTGCCTTTTAAAAATGACAGAGAAGTGGAATATTGATTTTTAATATGTGTAGTAAATAATATACCTTGATGTCAAAGAATCAGTAACATACATACATAAAACATATATAGAGATTATAGAAAGTCATCCACATTAGTGGGGGCGGGGCGGGGGCGGAGAAAGAGTCCTCTCTTGGTAGCTTTTAGATAAAAACATAGAAACATAGAAAACTGACCTGGTGGTACATTGATTTGGTCCTTTGAGTTTGTTTATTTTTTAATTGATTCATTTATTATTTCTAATTAGTGTTCCTATATTTTATTTATTTTTAATTTTTGGTGGATGGTGAATATATGTTTACCCTAAGCATGTTTCAGCTCAGTTACTGATGATCATGATGTTGATTAGATGATGACATATTAACGAGTCTGTGGCATTTTCCAAGGTTTTTATACACAGTCCCAAGCTTGTCATGTGTGCCAATATAGGACCTGATAAACCCTGAAAGGTTCAGGCTTGTTGTGACTGAATGATGAATCAAAGGTAATCCTAATGGTAAACCTAAATTCTTCAGAATTGAATTGTTTAATGCAACAGTACTGTATATAGTGTAGTATTGGAGGAATAGGAGATGAGATGATTGTAATAATTTGCAATGCAATCCTAGTCATATTTACCTAGAAGTAAGTTCCAGTGAACAATTAAGTTCTGAAGAATTTAGGTTTACTGAAAATTATAGTAAATACTTTGTGTTTTCGGTATCTCTTTGCTCCATTTTGTACTTGCTTCTTTTTCTTTTCTTTTTTGCAACCCAGGTTTGATAATCCTAGTGGAATTTGCTTCTAGTCTGTAGGACTGCAGCTTTTAACTAAAATTTTGAATGAGAGGTTTAGAATAATGTAGAGGTACATTCATTTGTATTGATCTTGCTATAGTTTAAATGAAACAGGGATGTAACTATTTGATTTGAAGGTATTGTATGAAATGATTAAGATTTTAATTATTATATGCATTTGCCTGTATGCTTTTCTTGTTGTTCTACTATACTTGTTTACTTTCATACATTTTATTTGTAAGACTTTTCAAACATTTATTTAGTTACCTGTTTATTTATTCCATTTCTATACTGGCATGTCTTCCAAAGATTCACAATGGTATATCGTAACCAGATTATAGGCTGAATCCAAAGTAGTCTTGAAATCTCCTGATTTGCAGTTAGCCGTAAATCAAATTTGGAAGTTAGTAAATAACAGTATAGTGTATGTACAAAAATATGTTGCATTTATTTTACAAAAATCAGCAATACAGGACTAATTTTCTGCAGCTACCTTAGTTTACGTATATTTTCAGCAAACTGCATTTTCACTTTTTAAAATGTGGTCTAAAGGTTTAATGCAATTATTCAGATTACAGAATAGGGCTTAGCTTCATGCTAGAGGAAATTATCCCTTAGAAGGAATTAATTTGAGAAAAGCATGTTAAGCCCATTCAGTAAAAGTTTGCTGGTTTGGTGATTAGGTGAAAGATGCTGCCTCTTGTTTGTTCATGTTAATATTACAAAAGAAAGCAATTTTGGGCTATGGCTTCAATGGTAATTTCACTCTCCTTCACATAAATCTTTGCAACACACTATTGCTTACTTTGGATGCTTCCGTCTGAAATGTGCAATTTGTAAAAAAAAGACCCAGAATGGCATGACATTGTACACATTGTCATGAACACTACATTGTACAAATATGGAACTGATGGCTTAGAATTAGAGTTGACTGCTATTGAAATTAATGGTGAAAAATAGTTTAGCTTCCACTTCTTGCAAGAAATGTTGGATGGTTGGGTTGGGTTGGGTTCTATTTGCAGCCATCCAACCTAAATTTTATTTAGCTCATCTGTTTCTTGGCTAATGTTTCTTTTACAGCTTATAGTTTCTAACTGGCTACTTTGGCTTAATGCTTATTTAGTACAATTGCTATATTTGGAGTTGTGTTGACCATTGACCTGGCATCTATCCAGACCAAGTACTCCTCCCATAGTTCACTCATGGCAGACCAAAGCCAATGAGCAAAAAAGATTTCTCTATCACAAAGATTTCAAGTCAATTTGCCCCTAGAGCTAATGAACAAAATGATGGTATAGTTTTATTTATTTGTTAAGGGTTTTTGTCAACCATTTTAAATCTCATATTAAAAAAATCAAAATAGATGAAGGAAAGGGAAAGGTGGAAAAAGGTAGAGGAAAAAGGCGATTTCTTCCAAAAGAGACCAAAGGGATAAATTATTCCTAAGAAACTGAAAATGAAGCCCTCAAGGGACTTTGGTTGCACAACTCTGGATGACATTCTGGATATGTAAATACTATTTCAGATATTGTTGAACGTTTGAAGGCATGATCTACAATATAATGAAATGTTTAATTACCATAGCTGGTTATTACAATAAGGAATTCTAATGGGAGTGGGGAGTCACTGATGTAGCAATGGTAATGCTTACAGGCAGTAAAAAAAAACCTTTAGTGGAACATCCAATATGTTCAGAGGTAGCACATACAGTATATACACCTATCCCACTATTCCCTTTTCTAATAAGCTGTGTTAGAGAAAGCATAAAGATGGAATAAGAAATAGTGAATTAATTAATTACTAGAGCTAAGACCCCTGCTTTTGAGTCTGAGAAAGTACGATGAGGAGGAGATTATGGTATGATGAGGAGATTATGGTATTCTTTTTAAATGACTAATAGCCACGTGTTTTGAGGGCAATAGCAAATTTTTTATTTATAACCTTAGCTGATAGAAGCTATTTGACCCATCTATGCAATATTAACATTACAGGATTTCTGCCTTTTATTTAATGTGTATGTGACATTCTGTATTTTCTGTTAAAATTGTGTGATTTGGTCCTGGGCCATAAATGAATAAATAGGCAGCTCCTAGGAATGAACTTATGAATTAATGAACTTAAACAATGCTAATGCTAATAACAAATAATAATTATTAGATATTATTTATTTATAACAATAAGAACAAGCTATCTTAATAGTAATTGATAAGATTTTTTTGAACTTAGAATATACCGGTACTCACAAATGAACTCAGGTTTGTTCATTCGTTCGTTTCAATGAATCTTGAAATTTTGTTCATGTTTCATCTTCCAGCAGGGGACCTCATCTCTGAATCATCTCATTAAGCAGAAATGTTGACTGTACTTTTTAGAAAACAAGAGGAGAAAAACATTTTCCTTAGAAGACCTTTGGTCTTCTAAGGAATATACTTAATTAAGTACAGATAGTCCTTGACTTACAACCACAACTGACCTCAAAATTTCCATTCCTAAGTAAGTTTAGCCCCATTTTATGACCTTTCTTGCAACAACTCTTAAGGGAATTACTGCAGTTGTTAAGTTAGTAACACAGTGAATCTGGCTTCCCTATTGACTTTGTTTGTCAGAAGATTGCAAAAGGTGATCACATGAGTCCGGGGACACTGCAACTGTCATAAATACATGCCAGTTGCCAAGCATTTAAATTTTCTTCATGTGACCATGGGGATGCTGCTACAGTTGTAAGTTGGAAAAATAGTCATAAGTCACTTTTTTTCAAGTGCTGTTGTAAGTTCAAACAGTCACTAAACAATTGGTTAGACTACCTGTATACATCTTTGGATGTGTTTAGTTCCTCTCCTCCACCTCTCTTTACTTCTTATCAGGGATCTATGTAGATATTTCTGTAATGTTAGTAGCAACAATAAACAGTCATTGAATCAGTTTTGAGTGTAAGGATCAGTAAATTAACAGCACAGCATTTCTTTTTAAATGCAGTGTTCTCTGGATAGTTGAACATTAGTTCCTTCTATTTCTATATTCTAATTAAAGTAATAATCACAAGTTGTTGATTGAAGTGAAAATCAGCCATCATCCTGCTGTCATCTAGCTTTAGTCATTAATGAGAAAATGTATTTTTTCAACTTTGAACTTCAAAAAAAAAAAGGTTATCTTAATATATAACACGTATTATATTAAAGATAATTCATGTTCATTTAGTAGGACTTCCCACGAACTTGCCTTCATCCATTAATTTTTTCTGCTTCTTCTACTTAAATGATTCAAATAATTTGTTCTTTTTTAATAAAATGTAATTAGAATTTTAATTACAGAATAAAAAGCAGCAAGAATTAATATTTGGAGTGAAAAAAGGGAAAAAAGAAATTTTTATTCTAATCTTCAAAGCCATACCTCATGACTTCACTTTTTTCTGTTTCCCACAAAAAGTCAGTAAGGGGTTTCCAATCATCATTAAACTTAGATAATGTCTTTCTTTAATTATAGCAATCATTATGGCCATCTTTGCAAGTTCCATCCTCTTAATTATCCATTCTTCCATTGTGGGTAAGGTCAAATCTTTCCACCTTTGTGCATATAGTAATTTCCCTGCAGTTGTTATACAGTACATATAGACAAAGTTTCATATTTTTTCCTCAGCTGCTTATTCATCAAGCTGGGGAAAAAAATATCTCTGATTTCAATCTTAAATGAATCTTTAGAATCTTCTGTATAATAATAATAATAATATATATATATATATATATATCAACCAAGTCCAAAATTTTCTACCTTATTCACATGTCTATCAAACACAAAAAATGTCCCTTCTTGCTGGTCAATTAGCATTTCATAATAAAAATACCTATAATAATTATTAATTAAACATTATGTCTATTTTTAATCTGTTAACATTTAATTAATTAAAAGAAGGGTGCAATCTTCTCTCAGAGGAGCATGTGCTATTATTTTTACTGGATCATGTTTGCATTTCTGATTATTATTAGATACCTTACTGATGAACTATATCACTATAAAAGAACTTCGGAGTTCAAAAGATTGTCTTGTTGCTGTTATGTCAGAGTTCTAATGAGAAGAGCCCACAAGACAAGTCATTAGCGAACATCCTACAGTTAGTTCAGTTAATATTCAAAGCACCTCAGTACTTCTGACACAAAAGCAGCACAACAGTACTCAAAGATTTCAATCTAATCCTATATGACCTTCTGTAAAAGTAATACCAGATCAGAGGGCATCTGTATCAGTGGGGGTTCCTACCGGATCTCTCCTAATCAGCAATCCGGAAGTGCCGGTCGCAGGAGGCTCTGCCCACCCACACCGGGATGCACCAGGACGCTCTGAGCATGCGCCGAAGGACTGTGCGGGCATGCGAGCAAACCAGTACGGCCAAAAAGTGAAACCCACTATTGATCTGCATGGATTCTAAAGCTTCTGGATGCTTTAGTTTTGGAGAATTACATTTATATTTAAGTATCTTTTGATTCTCTAGATTCATTTGGTATGTAAGCATCATCTAACATTTGATAGCTAGGCTTCATGGGACTCAGAACACAGCAATATTGGAAGAGGAGACAATCGATCACTGTACAAAGTACTTTCAAGGAGTTTATGCTGCAACGATTGTCCTAGTTCCGTGAACTCTTTGCAACTTTTGCTATTTTGGTAATCAAGTACTTGGTAACTTGGTTAATTCAGAATTATAACTTGGATAAATAATCTAGTAAATATTTATTATTCCTTGGATTTCTCCAGGGAGTTATCATTGATGTCTGGAAAGTGGGAAGGAGGAAATTAAGGTGAAAATGTTTTTCAAAACGTACTAATACTATCCTAATAGTATCCTAATTGTTCTTGGCATATGTTTGCAATTCCAAAATAAACTAACTCAAAATATCTCTGTAGCTCTGTTGTAAAGAAATATGAAATCAAATTTCCAGTTCTACTTAGGACTGAAATACCTTGTTAAGAACTCAATGCCAGTCAACACTTCTTTGTAAAACTTTGTATATGATTATTACATTATTGTCAGGTTTCACGCAGATGGAAACTTAAACTGGAAGGCTTACAGCCAAATGACATAGCTCTAATATTTCACAGAAACTAGAACAGTTCTTAATAATGAAGAAGACTGTCTAGTGACAGCTATAGAGTCATACCATATATATATATAGCTTGCCTTTTTTCCTCCTGTCTATGTATTATATTGGAATAAGAGTTGCTTATTTCTCAGAGACATAACTGGCTAGCATATACAGCATTATTAAAATGGACCAGTCTGGATTCAAGCCCTTTCCTTTGGACTTTAACCATTCAGGCCTTCACAATTATTAAAAGTAACAACTTGATTCTCTATAATTGCTAATTAATGCCACTACAACAAAGCTCTTCACTGTATGACTTCTTTGGTATTTATAGTAGTTATCCAACAATTGACATGTTCTATGCTATGTTTTATTTTGCATGGCTGAGCAGGAAACTGTTCCTTGAATGCCAGATACAATAAATCAACTAGTTGAAATCAAGTGACAGTTTAATTATTCTGCTTTCTTTTACAGTGCAAATACCACAGTTATTGCAGCCGTGTGTTTTCAAGATAATTCAGTGTAAAGAAAATATTAACTCAAATTTATTTGAAGAGCAAATTGTTAATTATCACCAGCTTGCATACATTCTACAGTATTTATTTATTTATCATATTTGTTCAGCTGCCCATGTGACATGAAAGTGACTCTGGATGGCAAATAATACAATATCACTTCTACTCATGTATTTCTGTATTGTAATGGGATCTGAACAAGTACATGGAGAATCTGTAGTACGTCTTCACCAACTTAATTCCATCCAGTATAGTGTGATTCCAGTATACCTAATTCCCCAGCTGCATTACCAAACCTATTAAAACTGGAAAGAATCGGGATGGGAAAAGCTGTTGTATTAGGAGATTGGTTTTATTGTCTTAATTTGTATATTCTTAGTTGGCGATATAATTCTGTCTGAAATATTTTTTGTTGATTTTATTTTAATTTGACATTTATTGACCCCAGATGGTCATGCAAAAATGAATTTCTTTAAAAATGACTTCCAGGTACCGTGTTTCTCTGAAAACAAGACATCCCCAGATAATAAGCCCTCCCCAAAAAATAATCCCTCTTCTGAAAATAAGCCCTCCCCCAAAAATAAACCTTCCCCGAAAATACTTAACTGCATGCACAGCCAGTCCCCGCCATTTCCTCTGGTTAGGGTTAGAGAGACAGAGCTAGAAATCAGGTAAGATGTCAAGAGGAGCCCTGTCTTGCTCCACTCACCCCAAAATAAAAAGACCTCCCCAAAAATAAGGCAAAGCGCTTATTTCAGGGTTCAAAAACATATAAGACAGGGTCTTATTTTTGGGGAAACACGGTAATACTAAACAAAAAATGAATATGCACTGATATCACTATCCATACTGCTAATAGATAATCACAGACAGAAGTTATCAATAGACTTCTTTATAATATCTCTGTTATAGTACTTTTCAATTCACTAAATAGACAAAACCAAAAAATCAACTTTGCAATTGATTCTACTTTTATTGAGATTGGCTACAATAACAACATCTTGCAAGTTGGATTGTGCTGACTGCTGCTTCTTATAGTTCATGTGTCTATCTTAGCTGCTTCTCAATGTTATATGATTATCATGGGCTTAAAATATGTTTTACTCTCCATACCTTGTGATACATCTTGCATATCTCCATGAAGGTCATATTTACTCTTCATACTACCACAACCAATTGCCATGTACATGACATGATAGTTGATAACTTTCCTTCTTGTTTAAGTTTTTCAGATATTTTCCATTGCTTTTGTAATAACCATAAGGAAATACCTACTATATTGTAGTAGGATGTGACATTCTTCAGGTTTGTTACATGATTTGGCCTTTTTTTAATCAATTATCAGTTTTTAAGTATTTTGTTATTGTTTTTGAATTCTGTGTTTAGGCAGCATCAAATTGTCCAAGGTAACTATCCTAATGCCGCAGTTCATGTTATATATTCCTTCCGTTCTTAATTTCAGGAGCTTATCTGTATTAGAAAATGCCAGTTGTATCTTTTGCCTCTAATCTGAACAATATACTTCTTTTTTTCAAAAACATTTTCTCATAATTCAGTCACATCTGATATTTACAAAAAAAATCACATTAGTTATCATTGTTATTTGAGTGCTCCAATATTTTCCTTGATTGCTTATCTTTTTTGTAGAAGTTCATTCTTTTGAGACATTTAGTATATATGGTTATACTTCTGTTGGATTATTTCTGATATGCTAGTTGTGGCACTTGCTTTGTCAGTCATTTGCATTCATGATTTAATGAGTGGTCTCTTTTTTAGAATGAAGAAGTGAAATAGCACTGAGGCAGGTTTCTATTCCTCTCCAATCCAAATATTTTATATTCTTAATGTATAAATGTTCCTCTTTACTTTGTATTGTTAGAATGACCAAGATTGCTAACTACCATTCTGAAGCTCTTTAGTGGACTTTAATTCTGGTTAGGTGATCTAGAAGGGTCCTGAATTCATCTTTTCTATGTTGTTATCACCAACATATCAATAAGCCAACATTTGATGAGAGATGGCTGGAGCTGCCTCCTCAAAGACAGAGGTGATAATGTTTGACAGTAGCACTCTCAAACTTACTCCAGATTTATAACATTCTCCATTCAAAGAAATAAAGAAATATATTTATAATGTAGAATTTTACACTGTGTCTTTGTATGGTCTATTTGATATAAATATGTGGGAGACCAAAGACAGTGAATTTTCCACTAGGACATTCATGCCTGTTTTTATTCTTTGTAGGAAATGAATCAAAAGTCTCCAAGAATCTGAGTGGGAAACAATGTGCCTTCAGACAATTTGTCAGAATTTTGCTAGATTATTTGCCTCTGATAAAAGTTGTATGGTTGGTTTAAGTGCGGTATTTATTTACAGAACAATCCCATTCCCATTATGAAACTAAATTACCTCTCTTATGCATTTGTGCCAAAGCAGTGGGTGGGCACAGAGCTTAAATCAAGCTAATTGTATGATACAAGATCTCATATCCAAAGTACGTATGATGGATTATTAAGCACTGCTAATATTTGGTGAAAGCAATTCCTTAGAATCCTTGGATAGTGTTTTTAATTAAAATACTATCCCAATGCAGACAAGGTAATCCTATAGCTAAACAAGTATACTATATCATGCCTTTCTAATTTGGAATAGTGCAATGTGCTCTATTTTGGGTCTTCCCTTGAGAAGCATCTAGAAGCTTCAACTAGTATAGAATGTGGCAGCATGTATTGTCAATGGCAATTGGTTATTTGGCACATATAATACCACTAGGGGTGGGTTGTGAATATTTTTGCTGCTGGTTCGCTCAGGGTCGCGCTGTGTGTGCACACACGTGAAGTGTTGTGCATGCGCATGCATGCAGCAATCAAAAATACAAGATGGCGACACGCACGGAGACATCGGTGGAACTGGCTCCATGATGTCACCAAGGAGTTACTACCAGTTCCATAGAACCGAATAGAACCGGTAGGAACCCACCTCTGAATACCACTACTGTAATTCATGGTGCTGGCTGTCACTTTTAAAGCCATTCATGTCTTTGGGCCAAGCTACATGAGGGACTATGTCTCCCTAGTTTCTACCCATCTTATCTGGCCTGGCAGGATAGACATGCTTTGGGTCCTGTCAGCCAAGGAATGCTAGTTGGTGGACAGAGGAGGTACTCCTGCCATAGCATCTGCCGTATAGATCATTCTTCTTCTATCCCGATGGCCTTTCATAAGGAATTGAAGACCTGGTATGTTCCTGGGTCTGGGCTCCCAATTTGGTAAAGGTACTCTCTCCTGGCTGTGCCAATGACTGTCAATTGTGATACCTTCCTTGTCGGTTATATATATTAATTTTAATGTTGTTATTGTTTTTACTTTAATACTGTTTTGCCACTCCATCACTTGTCAAGATGGACAGCCATACAAATGGTTAATAAATAAATAACTCAAAAGAATTGCATGTGCTTTTTCAGACCAAGCTAAGCCAAAGTATGTCTCCTATGCTTCGATAACACAACAGTGACACAGCTATAGTATTGTCTAGATCAATGAATCCTGCTAAACCATGTTTTTTTTTTAATGAGCTGTTCAATCAGTGTCCTAATTTATAACTATCTTCAATCCATGAACCATAGTTTACACATGACAATAGTTGGATCACACCTCACGCTGAACTCAGTGTGGCCTGGTGGACACAGTGTGAAGTAGAACTCGCAAGACCCAGGTTCAAATCTACCACTGTGAAAATCACTTTGTCTGATCTCAGTCTGTCAGTCCAACCCAAATAAACTCAACCTACAGTAGTGGCCAAAATTGTGGAAAAACCTTTTGGGAATAGTGCACAGTATTTTTGAAATTTGATGGCTAATAACACTACCTTTTTTGGAGGAGTATTAGTACTATAAAATTATATATCCTCTGTCCAGATAACAGGTGTTTTAGCCCAGTTTAGTCTTTTCAACCTTTGTTTAAGAGATAAAAGTGGCTTTTTTCGTGGAATTCTAGATTTTAGGCCAAATTCATGCAGTCTGCGCTGAACGGTCCTTGCACTCAACTTCATATTGCATTATATCATTTCATCTTATATACACCTAAATGATTTTCTTCTGTCATATAGGCAGAGTCTCTTAATTCTTCTATTATCACTTGCTGTTGTGCACCTTTTTCTGCCTTTACCAGTGTGGTTTTGTAGTGACTGAGTCTCCTTATATCTGTTCAAAAACTTAGAAATGCCACCTTTGGTTAAGTTTTCACCAATTTTTCTTCTAATTTCTTTATAACTGTAACCTTGTTCACTTAATAATACTATTTTACATTGCTTTCTGGGTGACCAGTCAACTCTTTGCACCATTACTTTAATTTTATTACGTTTTACAAGCTCACTAAATGAAAGAACACAAAAAAAAACCAACCAACTTGATAGCAATTACATAACACGCTGACAAATGTCCTCCTCTCAGCTTCAATACATGACATCAATAACTGAATCCTACTGTGATCTGATTGGCTCATTGCCAAAACAAGATGACACCTGATTAGCTCTCTAAACACTCATGCTCATTGGCTACAATCAGATGAAGGAAAGCTACCTGGCCACTACTTTATGCTTACAACAAAATATATACAAATAAAATGTACAAATAAAAATGTAATTAATTGGCTGTTGATACTGACACTGATGATGTTATGTGGTGTTGGAGAAGATTCTTGAGAGTCCCTTGGACTGCAAAGAGATTGAATTGGTCAATCCTAAAGGAAATCAACCCTGATTGTCCTGTGGAAGGGCAGATACTGAAGCTCAAATATTTTGGTCACCAATGAGAAGAAAGGGCTAGTTGGAAAACACCCCGATGTTGGAAAAGATTGAAGGCAAAAGGAGAAAAGGATGACAAAGATTGAAATGATTAGATAGTGTCATTAACACAATGCTCATGATTTTGGGCAGACTCAGGGAGATAATGGAAGATGTGGGGGGTGGCGTTCTATGGTCTGTGGGGTTGCGAAGAGTCGGACAACTTAGTGACTGAACAGCAACAGCAACTGACACTGAAGCAAGAGAGCTGGTTTGGTATAGTGATTAAGGCACCAGGTTAGAATGTTAATCCCGCCTTAAGCACAAAGCCAGCTGGGTGACCTTGGTCCAGTGATTGTCTCTCAGCCATAGAAAGAAGACAATGATCAACAATATCTGAAAATCTTGCCAAGAAAACTGCAATGTGTAATCCAGAAAGTTGCTAGCAGCTTGACTCAAAGATACATGCATAAACACATAAAACCCACTTGACAAGGAAATTAAATTCACCTTATATGATCATTTGAGTTGTGTGTTTTTCTATCATGTATTGGAATGATTTAAAAATAGTGCATATGATAACCTATATTCCATAATTAATTTTAACTATTTTCTCAGGCAACATTTTTTTGTTATTTATGCCAATATCCTTCAGTACTCTGAACTTGAGGAATGCTTACTAAAATCATCTGAATCTATTTGTTCTCATTCAGGATAAAATTGATGCTTTTCTATATTTTAGTTCTTACATATAATCTTTTTATAACATAATTTTGATTTAATGTATTTTATGTATTTAAAACATTTATTTAGCCACTCATCTTATAACCAAATTTTGCTTGCTTCTCAATTTTTAATGTAGAACATGCAAAACCATATCAAAACTATAAAACTATAAAACATATTAAAACATTAAAATAGAGCTGTGTGATCACATTTTTTTTATTGTTAAAGATAATTGTCTTTTAAAATATAAACACATGGGAAGGAATAACTAGATTTGATAGGAACAGTCACATATCCAAAGAGCCCTGCATAATTTGAAATCATGTTTATGTTAAAATTGACTTATACTAGATAGAAATATGAATTATTTTGATCCTACTATTTCAGGAATCAATTTTTAAATTGCTGTAATGAAGATTTATAGGCAATGAAGCACCTGATTAGCATGATAGTCCCTTGAACAGGAGAAGATTGCACATGAAAGTACCTGCTTCTTCCATTAACATTTGTGTGCATATTGTATTGGGAATAGGAGTTCCCCACATGTAGCCGGAAGACTACATTGCAAATACATAGGAAAATAAAATGAATAAATAAATAGAAAAAAAATTGTTCAAATCTAACATGCTGCTGCAGAATTGCATATGTTAATGTGAGTCTACTTTAAACTAAGTAAAAGATTAGTTAAAAATGAAGTGAATGTACTTTATCATTATGAACCCAGCATTACCAAGTATTGTTTTGTCTATTCAAAAGAAAAAAGAAAAAAGACTTCCAAACCCTTTCATTGCTGTAGTTTGAGACTGAGTCATTACTAAATAATTAACAGATGCAAGGATGTCTTTTAATTATTAGTATTTAGCATTTTATCCAACACGTTTACTTTATTTTAACTAATTAGATCTCTATAGCAATTACCAACAATGGATGCATCCAAGAAAAAAAGGGCAATAGGTTATTTTTGAAATACAAGTAGACTTAGGTCCACAATTGAGCCCAAAATTTCTGTTGCTAAGTGAGATAGTTGTTAGGTGAATTTTGTCCCATTTTACAATCTTTTTTGTCACAGTTGCTAAGTGAATCACTGCAGTTGTTAAGTTATTAGTAAATACGGTTGTTAAGTAAATTTGGCTTCCCCATTGACTTTGTTTGTCAGAGAGTTGCAAAAAGTGATCACATGACCCAGGACAGTGTGACCGTCCTAAATATGATTCTGCTAAACAAATAATTCCCTCACCACTGTCAAACTACTTACTAAGACTGCATTACTGTTACTATTAGTCTTCT
>JANHFT010000541.1:190688-204614 GCA_032467955.1 Pseudoxenodon macrops | reverse complement strand
CCTTCATATTTCATCCACACTTCAGCTTCAACCACAACAATACATGAGCACATAATAGATACAAACATATGATAAACTGCTCCAAACTTGATTTGCAGAAATACAATGCACTACCTGACACTGTGGTTTCTTCCCCAAACCCCCAAAACTTTAACCTTAGACTGTCGACCCCACCCCAATCCTAAGAGGTCAGTAAGGGGCGCGCATAATACATGCTTGGCGAATTAAATAAATAAATAAAATAAAAAGCAATGCAGCTTATTTGGTGAGGTCCAAGTGTATAAGTGATGCTTGTACTTTTTAAACCAGCTAGTCATGATTTGAAATCAATTTTCATGGCAAAATTTAACCAAAAGATTGCTTGCATCATTCATCTCATCAAGTCTAAAGCTTCCAGTTGATGCCTATTTCTGCTTGGCTGCAAAATGTTGCATTTAAATCACCCAATGTACAAACAATGCCTTTTGGGGCCACTTGCTTTGAAGTTTTATTTTTTTAATGCTAGCATAAAAACCTTCTATTTCAAGCTCCATTGCATTACCAATTGGTGCGTAGACTTGGATAATTCTGATTTTGAGGGGCTTGGCAAAGATTTGAAGGGTCATAATGTGCTCATTAACTGTTCAGAAGATTTCCCCTGCTTGGGCAAGTTCCTTGCTTATGATAAATTATATCATAGCAAATTTTTATTCTGTGCAATCTTTTTAAAAAATGAGCCAAGCGGCCTATCTATCCGTTTTCACCTAAGATAATTATTTTCTGAATCAATTTTTGTTCATTTAATCTTTCTTATTGTTAAGAGGGAAAATGTAAATCAGTAACATTTAAGAAAACTGTTGCCTAAAATCTATATGCCATCTAGTGCCAAAAAGTCTGCAAGAAGGTAGAATGTCATTTTGGGAAATAATTTAGTGTAAAAAATAAATAAATCTGCACCTTTACTTTACTTAATTATCGCACCCAAACGGCAGATCTGTATATTGTCTAGATTTTATGAATTATCTGATTAGTTGCAGAGCGAGACTAAACAATGAAGACAGAGAACTGGTTTGTACTCAGAAAATAAGTGGGTTGCAATCTGAAGAAGTATTGAGATGGGTCAGTAGGATCACTTATGTCAGGAATTAAGATCAAAATTTGGTCACATTTTAGTTCTGTTGCAGGTCACAACCCCTGTAATTTCTGTCACTCAGTTCAGTGGAAGTCGCTGTTATTTAATGGCGGTGTCTATGGATTCAATCATGAAGTCAGTTGATGTTGCAGTAAATCTTTTGCTCCCTTGACAGTGTCTGGGATGGAGGAGCAAGTTTTTGCTTTCACAGCTGTGACCCTGGTATCCATAGATAAGAGTCTTTCCCCCTCTGTCTTCCATAGAAGCCAGTGGCCCTCATTAACTTCTCTGAGATTGTTCATGCAGTCCATCATAGTGATGGCTACTTTGCTAGTATAAGAATAATGCTAATCACACTAACAATTTATTTACAGCCTACCTTGAGTGCCCCTCATTGACATTCACACACATTCAGTCTTTCAGTCTAAGGGTTCTTTGGCATTGCTGTAGCGTGCAAATAATAAGGAAAATTCCCAAATCATCTCCAACTATTTTTTCAATACAGAATAAATGTATGGATTTTCCACAATAGTGTTATCCTTAGAGCTAATATCAAATTCTCCTTCACAGTGGAATGACATTTTTGAGGCAGAACATTGAAGCTCCTTTAAGAAGTTGCCATTTTTGGAGTGCATAATATGTCATTTGTTCCAGCTGATGTATCCCTAGATAGAAGGGACATTGTTCTGTAGGGAGAAGACAGAGAACAATAGAAAATCAAGGAAAGGAAAGCAGGGTCTACTTTCTGTCATTCTTCTAATTCTGCTCCATAAATGTCTGGGAAATGTCACTGCAGACAATGAGACTCAGATTGGAAATGATGCATGGTAAATTAACACTACAGGCAAACCCATGCTTAGAAAGAAAATGAAACCATAATTGTGATGCATGGCTAGTTCTTAGTGTTAGTTTTGCTGCCTTTGATCAACAATAACTTTTCATACATTGCGTAACATAATAACTTAAATTTGGGCAGAGCTGGACAAAGTGCTAATTAGCACTAAGAAATGTACACATATTTTTTAATTATTTAGATAGATTCATTGGCATTTTTATGAACGTGCAGAAAAAAACATACAATGATTGTATAATTTCTTCCAAAAGTTCAAAATACAATTCTTAGCTGACTTCCAAGAAAGACAAATGGCAATGTTTTCATTTTGTTTTGGACAAATCATTTTAATAATGATGCCTGAAGATTCTGTTTGTTTATTTTTCCCTGGCTATATACAAGGTTTTCAAATACTTTAATGAACTGAGTCTTTTGTTTCTTTAAGGTACACTACAGAAAGTGTACACTATTGTGTTTTTCTGTAAAATACAGTAATTAAGGTTTATATATTGAGATTATACATAAGAAGAAAGACTTAAGATGTTTGTTGCTGTCAAAGAGGAAACATCCTTAATGTCCCACTCCTCCCTTCCTATTCCCCCACAAAACACTTATTTTATTGTAGAGTTTACACACAGTGTGATACTATAATCAAACCACACACTGTTGTCTGAATAAAATATCTAGCTGGCAAATAGTTGCATGTTGGAAAATATGTAACATTTGAAAGGAAACAAACAGTACTTCCAAAGAGGTAGTGCATTTTTTGAATGAAACAAGTTAAAAATGCCTTCAGATCAAGTACATAATCTGTATGTTCCAAAGACTGAATAGTCTGGTCCATTGAAGTCTCCAGGTTGGGCTAATTTCTGGAGACTTCATGGACAGATCCATGTAGTTTTCTGGGCAGCAATAAGGAAATTTGTTGTTAACTTCTTCGAGGATGTTTTCTCAACTTCTCAGTTTAGACACCATTCAAGCATTGGCTAAAGTCCTCCTGTTCTGATCCGGATCACACTGGCAGGTGGAGGTACCAATAAAGTCTGTTTATTGCACAGCTTTATTGTGACAGAGGCTGTGTCTGGCCAAATCACCCCAAGTCAAGTGTTCCTTGTGAAAGGGGTAGGGCTGCTTCCTCTTGAACAGACGCGAAGACCTCCTCTGTGCTTCCCTCTGCTCCACTCTCCATGCCCGCAGATTGGGTGGGGGAGGCAGCTGTTCCTTATCAGAAGGGGATCTGTTACCTTTCATCACCACTGACCATTGGCTTACAATTCTCCCTAGCTTTTGTTAGGGCAGGTAGCTCCCAACTGCTTCCACCAATGCCAGACAGGCCTGAAACCGTGTTGTCTTCAGCTTCAGGCTCTGTGGGCATTCTTGGGGAAACATGCCATCCCTGTAGGATGGTCCTGGTTCCATCTCCTCCTCCTCAGCACTGGCTTCTGATGTGGCCATCACACTTCCCATCCAAATATTAACAAGCTTCTGAACCCAGATAACATCACATAGATCCTGCACTTGCTGAGGCTCTGGATGGTTTTAGCTGGTCTTAAATAATTGCTAATGCATTATTTTATAAGACTTCAGTTCTCAATCAATGAAGTAGGACAGCAAGAAAATGTGAGCTGTGGGACTCTTGAGGTTACAGATCAGCAACCTTTGGAAGACAGAGGCTAGTTGAAAATCTTCCAATAATATCTTATTTTTTCTACCATGTACCTCTTATATACACAAGATCAATTTCTAAAAAGGTGAAAGACCAAAATTGAAGAGTTGCATGAGCAATTGTGTGAAGCGATGATGAAAATGGAAAAGGTATCTTTATGTTCATGTAGATGTGGTTTGTCAGGTATTGCTAAACTAACTCACCATCTTCTGTGGAACTATAGGTTCTCCAAACTAACTCTAGGGTGGTTTTTTAAAACATATGTTACTTTCCTTTCTCCCTTTCTCGCTGTGATGCTACTGTGACTACTCAGCTATCCAGACTGGGTGACTTCATTATCCTTCCATCTACGGTACCATCAGTAATTGGGTCTGATAGCAACCCAAATTGACTAACTTTTCCCTTAGTAGAGAAATTTGAATATATTATTTATTGACTTTATTAAAATTGCCTTTCACACACAGTTTTTTCTTCTTCTTCTTTGTTGTCACACATTTTGTCCTTTTTTCTGTTTTTAGGGGAGGATAAGTATTACCAGATTGAGTCTGAAGTCAGTTGACTTGATCTTTTAGTGTTCCAATCAGATTCCACACATTTAAATATGCCATCTTCACTGTCATGTCATACTTTCTGTATCTCTTCCATGTATCTAATAAAATTTGTTCCTATGAGCAAGACAGATGAAATTATAAGTCTCAACACCTCTGTCAGAAATGACATGAATAGTGCCATGAATAGTGTAAGATACCCATTAGAAAAATTGATCCAACTGATCTATTGCCTCCTTTTACTCTTTCCTGGTAGTAAACTTAGAGTGCCTTAGGAATTTGTGGCAGGTTCTCAAAGTACAGTTGAGAGGATCCTGATCATAATACATTACAAATAGGCCTCATGGAATGTGCACACATTTGATCTTAAGCACTGGTGGAAGCATTGTTTCAATTTCTCTTAGCGTTTTCTGTGGAGTAGATAGCAGCTGGGACTGCATTCCGTTTCCTTTGCAGATTCCCTGTTTCACAAATCAAAACAGTTTCATGGCACTCTCTCTCTCTCTCTCTCGCTCTTTTGCAGAGTCTCATAAATAGTACTGAACCAACTGAGGGAGAGAACTAGTTCTGCAATTTGTAGGTCCCATTTCTACGGCATGAATGTTCTCCGTAGAACTAAACAGATGGGGAAAATACATAGGGAGAGGGAGAAGAGCCAAAATTGTCAGAACACTATAAATGTAACAGTACTGGTTGTTCTCATAACAGTCTCATCTCAGTCGCTTTTCTATGGCAATCTGTCCAGGATGGTGAGCTTTGTTCTCACATTCAGCCATATGTTCTTACTAGGCCAATGTGCTAAATAAAGAATCCGCATTTTGCAAAGAAGCTATACAGTGTTGACAATTATTCTAAAACTGAATATTTGCTTGGCATCCTGATCATGCTGCTCTCAAGTAATAATTTACATTTAGTAACACTGGCATTTTATTTTTGTTAGGTTACCCTAACAAGTGATTTTAATCATTTTTGAGGTGCTACTTCTGAGGAATCTTTCATATTTAGTTTGACTTGTTGCAAATGACCTCATGCTGCAGCGCTGGGCCCACTGGCTTTGTTTTGTATTGCTGTTTTTGCCATTTTTAATCCCATTTTCCCCAACCAGATTAAGATGAAAAGAATAATGGTATAAGCCTTGGATGCATTTTGAATGATCAAATGAGGACTTTTTATTGGACATACGGATAACCCAGAGATAATTTCAATAACAGACTTATGTTTTCACTACATACTCTTTTCTTGATTTCTTAAGTATTTATTTTATCAGTTGAATATAAAATAGAAGAACCTTTTTCATTCATTACAGTTGTTAAAATAGGAGTCAGGCATTCAGTTGGAGACAGAAATCACCATTAGATCTTGATCAACCTTCTATCTACTCCTGTTATGCCATTTCTTGTTTCTATTCAACACTAAGTTTTTCTATATTAATCTACAATAAATCTTCCATCGTTAATTATTCATATTTCTTCTTCACATTGCCAATATTGGCAGATAAATTCAGCTGTCTATAACTGAAAGTATTTTCAGGGATTCATTTATAGTTAGAATCCATTTTTTTCATTTTGTTATTATGACCCACTGACCAATTTGATAGATAACAAGTTAACAAACAAAATATAACGGCTTATAAAATTTAAAAGAAAGAGAGAAGGAAAATTTAAATGTATTAAAAATAGATATTAAGCATTTGATATTCAAATAGTGCCCTTTTAATTATCACATATTAATAGTGCCCTATTAATGATCAAATATTAAGATTGCCAGCTAATCAAGAGAAATTAGTCAGCTGCTAATTGCAGGCAAATTTGGAACCTATTGTAGAAAATTTGGCTATTTTAAGCATTATTTTTGAATCCTGGCTAAACAAAAAATAACAGATATAGAATTTATCATGGAGGAAATATATGTTAAGAAGCATTATACTGTAAACCTCTTGGGGGAAACTTTGTAAAAATCACAATATTCATTTGGTTTCTTACCTTTAGTACACATTCTATTATGTTCAGCTTCAATGTTACTATTCAAAAGTCATTCCCTCTGCTGTGCCTTGGCCTATTTGCAATCCCAAACCAGCAGTTCTTTTGAAGAATATCTGGATTTCAGTAGGTTAGCCTTCATTGTTAGCCTTCACTCTAGATATCCAGGAAGAATGCTAACTGTTCATCAAAAATAATTGGACCAAATATTATGGGGGGATTATACTTTTAAGATTAAAGATCATGCCCGTGTCTGAACTTCAGGCATCTGCTTCACTGTAGGCCCGCCACATTGGGTCACAGTGCTGGTCAGCATCCTCAAAAGATTAGGTGAAACATCATCAAACATAGTTGAGGTAATGCATCTATATTTAGATTTGACCAGATAAGTAACATTAAGTATTAGTACAAATATCTATTTGACATATTATCAAAGACTTTGGAAGTTGTTATACAGAGAATAATATGTCAAACCAGTCAGTTATTGGGAGAATATAAATCCCATAAAGGAATAATAAACTCTATGTCTGTAACAGTAAACTCTCTTCAGTTTAAGAACCTGGTCACTTCTGGTTCACTTTTTGTATGTAGAGAGATATGAATTGCATTACAGCACATTATTCCTTAATTAATTTGGCAGAAATCAGAATCCACTTCAATTGCACATATGATAAATTCACTGGACGTTTTGCCACATTCTATCTATGACAATAAAAGGATTCTTTTGGTGTTTTGCCAGGGGCGGCATCTGCAATCTTAATCATGATTTAGTATCTCTTTGTGTGTTTTTATATCATTGTTGAGATGTAACATGTCACTGCCTTTCATCAACTGCCTTGGCTGTCATTCGTATAGATGGCAGCTGTAGCAAAACCCTAATCACAATTTTTCACTTTGCACTAAGGTATTATATGATTTGGGCCTTTTAAAACTTGCCCTGCAATTCTCTTAACCTCTATATCTTAATATGTAATGAGAAAAGGCTATTGGTTTTATGATTCCTGTAGACTAAACTATTCCCTTTGAGAAAAAGCAGTTATGCTCTTAGTTAAATATGAGCAGGATGATCCTGTGTTTGAAAACTGTGCCACTGATGATTCCTGTGCTATAATCATCGTTATTATGGCTGTTTCAAAGTCGAACCTATAGTTTAATTTTCATTTTAAGGCATTAGTATAGCCTTCATTACAATTTATTTTCTCCCATTCAGTCAAACCTTCTTTTTTCATAATACATATCTTCCCATATGAAATAAGAATATATACTAGAAATTTAATAATTCAAAATGTTGGTGGAAATACTTTTCTGCAGATGATAAAATGCCATTTGGCCTGCATGCTGTAGTTACACAAAGAGACTATGAATGCCAGTATTACACAATGAGAGTTGATTCCCTTTCTAAGTAGACCAAAGGTAGAAATTGATAAGAGCTGGTTTGGTTTTGGTTTAATCAGGCCAGAAACCAGGAGACAGCAAATTCTAGTCCCACATTGGGCACAAAGCCAGCTAGGTGACCTTGGGCCAGTCACACACTCTCAGCCTGAAGAAGGAGGCAATGGCAAACTACTTCTGAAATCTTGCAAAGAAAATGGTAGGGAATTGTCCAGCCATCAACCAGAGGTCAATAGTGACACAAAGGTATAAATATATATAGAAATTAATGGCTGGGGTCTAAGTAACAGATGGAACAGGAACAGTATTAAGTCCAAAGCAATTGCTTTCCATAGCATGGCAGTTTTCTAGTATCAGTGTAATTTTAGTAAATTAGACATGTCAACTTAGTGATGATCTCAAATGTTTGGACAAATGACTAAGAGAGCTCTAATTGTATTTATTTACATATTTGAATTCCCTTTTTGGAATAAGGAGATCATACAAATCTCTATATATTCTTCTTTAGGGTATGCAGATAGTTTCAGATCTTGTGTATTGTTAACTGCATAAACTTTGTTCAGCAACATTCCAGGTGAATTTTTCCATTTATCATTTTGGCATGTATTAATATTGATTTATTTTTAAGCTGCTTCACTTCAGCAGTTAGTAATAGTGTGTTGCTGTCTATTCTCTTTCTACAAGGATGGGTATGAAAAATTGGATTCTATCAAATTTTTATGTGCCTTATTCAGCAAGAACGGTGATGCCTAGTAGCTATACAATCATTTTGCCTGTCTCAGTATGCATTATGTATGAATTTACATGCAACCTAACAGCAGAAACAGTTTTGGTGATATTAATATATACACCTTCTCAGTCCATTCAGCACTGATGAAAGACATAAGGACTGTTCATTATTTTCACCCCAAATGTTTAATTTTTAAAACTTAAGTGAAGCTAAATGACAAAAGGAACTCTCTAAATAACACAGAATTATTCTTTTTTCAAATATTATGACATCCTTAGTGAATGGTAGCAATTCGTCATGTATTTCCCATTAATAATTTGTTTAAAATCTCATTCCAAGCCATTGTTTTCTTATTGTCTGGGGATACTATAGCTTCTACATGTATGAGTCTAATTTAAATATGTTTTGGCTCCTTACCCAATCCACTATTTTCATCCAGCCAACTTTTTTAATGTAACCAAAAAGTAGTTATGTTACATTTGAAACCCAGTATTTCATGAAGTAGCTTTAAAAGTCAAATATAAATCTGGAATGCTCTGTGGTTGGCTTTAAAGCCTCCTTCCACATTGTAATCATTCCATAATAATATGTGGGAATGACCTTGGGAGACTGGGCTCAGGGTTATTGCCTAGGGAGCAGTCAGGTAAGGGGCAGTATGGCCCATGGCTGGTAGGAGGCAGGGCAAGAAGCTCAAAAGAGGCTTCTCTAATTTCTCAAGTTATAAAGGGGATAGGAAGACAACTATACTTTCGGACTTGCAAGATTCTATTAATGTGGCCTTACAGTAAGATAGAATGAGCTCATCTGGTCATCTTTCTTGTCTAGTCCTCCAGGTAAGACACTGCCAATCATATTCTTATCTTTTTCCAACATCTTTCTTTGAACAAAAGAAAACAGGGAGAAGGTCACATTTTCTGAACAGTCAAAATGCTTGCTTTTAGAATTCCCCTTTTTATAGAGAACAGGGAACCGTTTACTCTGCTCCAAATGTGATCATCTCTGCTCTGGTGGAAAGTAGCAGCTAAAAACCAGATAGTAATGTAATCTGCCTCCTTTCCAGCTCTTGTCCCAGATTGTTAACAAATGGACTTTTTGTGACAGCAGTAAAGAAGCAGATTGTCCTGGATAAATTATTCATGTATTAGTTAAAATCTTTTATGCTGGTTTTCAATGGAAAAGCTTCTTCCAGAAGAATGATAAATTAGAATTATTTTAAAAGTAAGATAAAATAAAAACTAATTCAGCAATGCAAAATATTTAAATATAATCAAAGTGAAAATAAATCGGGCATCCATGCTTTTAAAAGCCACCTGGGTCATTCTTTTCTTGAAGACCCATTTAACAGGAGTCAGGAACAGACTACCAGAGTATGATATTTCTCAATGCTGGGCTCACCACGAGGGGACACCCCCCCACCTATTTCTTATTCCTTCAAGCCTAAAATGTCTGTGCTGCAGATCTTGGTCCCAGGAAAGTTCAGAGCAGTGGAGGTAGTCCTTCAAATAATCCAAACTCAATCTGTAATTCCTTAAAAACGATGGCCAACACTTGAAGACAAGTGGGGAATCACTCTAGCAATCCATTCAACCTGCATAGACTTTTATATGAATAACCAGGAGGCAGCTGAAACCTTGGAACTATCATAAAAAGTATGAGTATGACATTGCAGTATAGACCAGAAGACTTCAGAGCAAGAGTGACTGTGATAAGGCCACATTCTTCAAATAGGGATTCATCAGAAATTGAGACTGATAAACAGCGTTCTTAATAAACAAATACCTTCCATTGACTTATACATTTAATCCCATAAATTATTCAATACCATAAGATTATGTCCTCCAAAGAGATGGGGGTTAGGGGAAAGCCAGTCTGAATTTGGCACTGGCTGCTAAATTATAGGGAGTCTCTTTCAATGGAATATTTGGGCTTCTGCTTGTATGTAATTTTAAAAGACAAAAAAAGTGTATTTCCCTCCCATTTGTTAAAATGGTTTTATCTAGAAATTAGTTAATATCCCTGGCATAAAATATTTGACTCAACATATTTGGAATGTCGCCAAGAAATAAATTGTGGTTTGCTATGACCAATGCATTGTAAGCAGATGCTATTAATTGTGCCATATGAGTTAATCTCAAAGATCACATGGTATTGCTTATTCTTTGATTCAAATTCTAGCCAAAACACCATGAATCAAAGTCAGCTATTTTTGTGGAAGTTAGATAAAAATGAACAACTTTTTTCAATTGCTTAGCAAGGAGGAGGAAGAAACAACAACATTAAAGCTGGCATTTTGGGGAACTAGAAAAAGAATATGACAAATACTTCCTGAATACAGTTTTTGTGATTTGCTCATTTGTGTTCATGAATAGCAAAGATTGACATTAACTTTCCAAACTATTATTAGTGAAGACACAGAGAACAAAATCACCTACTGGTGCCAGCAATATTAATTCTTAGGTTTGGAAAGTGGGTGGGAGTGGTGGCAAATTAAAGGTAGTGTAATAGAGTATACTCATTTGTCTCGTGAGCCATGTAACTAATGGGAGGTACCATTCATAAAGCAATGTAATCAGCAAGCTCAGATGCTTGTTAACAGATTTCAGTACAAGAACGTTTGTAATTTCAGTACAAGAACCTTTGTAATTTCAGTTTGTAATGAAAGATGGAAGAGATAGCTGGGAAAGACAAAACAAAGACAAAATGGCAATGAGTGCAATATTTGTCTCAAAACAACAACAACAACAGGACTATATTTGTTTCTTGAGAAAGATGACGTTTCACTCCTGATCCAAGATGCTTCATCAGTTCTAATGGGTGGTGGTGAGGATGGTAGGATGGTGGTGGTGGTAAATGGAAGGATTATATTTCTTTGAAGTCATTTGTTCATTAGCACTCTCTCTGAGAGCGATTGAGGTCATTTGGGGGTTTATCTGTTCCTTCAGGGTCACCTGTATCAGAGTGCAAATGGGGGTGGAATCTTCTTAGAACTGCTGAAAGAGACTGTGTTGCAGACAGGATATAGGTGGTGTCTATTCCTCCTCCTCTGTTGAGGAAGGGCTGTTGGGTTCTAACATAGATGGCCCCTGTTTCAAACCAATGATCCTCTATCCAGCATGTGGACTTGCTGTCTTCAAAAGAGTGAGCTTTGTCTTTCAAATGCAGATGGACCACTAAACCTTGTCCTGATAGGTTTGTTCTCCTATGTTGTGCCATGTTTTTGTGAAGTGGTTGTTTTGTTTCTCCAATTTACAGATCTGCACATGTCTCACTACTTTGTATTGCATATATCACATTACTGAGTTAAGGATTCCAAATCCAAATCAAGAAATTCTAGTTGCCTTTTGGAAAACACCTTTGGGACAACCATGACTTGGATGATTGAGAAGCCCCATAGACAACAGCACTAGGAGTTGAAAACAATGGCACATGATCAACCAATTAATTGGGGATTGATAGGAGAAATACCATATTTCGTTTCAAAATTGAACTGAAAGATTTAGCAAAAGTGAATTCTGGAGATGCATTAACATCTATTTTACTTGAGACAAAGTTTTATTTAGGGATGCTTGATTTACTTGCCCAAGGGGTAATTCTCTTTTTTGAAAACATATCATGATCAGGAAAAAGAAAATGGGAAAATCAGAAGATATCAGAAGTGGGAGAGAGCTGAAATGTCTTCCTATTCTTAGCTTTTCCAAATCTTTGCAATCACATCTTCCTTTCCCTCCTAAATGCTGTTTAGCAATCAGTGCAGCACATTATCTTCATATTGATTTTATTTATTTCCCTACCAGTATCATCAAACAAATTTCAACAGAACAAAGAAATAATTGGTACTAATGGGAATCATTCTGACTATAGCAGTAATTTATAAATAAATCTTTTTTATATTTTTTTCAATTTCAACTTTCTCCATAAAAATATAATGTGACATAGTGGATGTAGCAAAAAACCTATTTAGTCCAACAAGTGTTCTACTGCAACCTTTTTTTATAGTAGCCATCAGTTGCCTGTGGAAAAATCTACCCGACTTAAAGGAATCCCATTTATGAAATTTAAAAGCAGCTCCTTTTGACTCTGAAGATAATAGGTTTCAGGGATGGTTGATTGGCAGAATCTTAGAATCTTAGACATCTAAGGTAGGGCACTACTTTTCCATTTCTGATATTGTTTGCATATGTGTAATGTACATTCTGTTCACTCATCCACATTAAGAACAAGAAAAAATGGAAATCTAAGCTCATGGCATCTTGACTGCTTCAGACTGCCACCGAACTATTAAACAGTTATAGTGCAATGAGTCATATTGTTTGAGTATAGAGAAATTAAAAAGTAGCCATATACAGTACATCTGTGGTTTTTTTGAGGCATGTTATGAAAATAGTCATTCTGGGAAATTATTGTTTAAAAAAAAAACTTTATCCATCTGTCTGATATATTTGTGTCTGTGGTCTCCAATTCCAGCGTTTCCACAATCAGCCTTGCAAAATAGGATGATGAGTTACATACAATTTATACTTCGCATAGTAGCGTTGTAAGTGAAAAATTTACGTCTTTCATTTCAGAGGCAGGAGTTTTAGTGCATCTTTGCTTGGTTTTTAAACAGTTTTATGTAATGAAATATATAATGAAATTATTTCCTTACAATATATACATATATGAATGGGAAAATTTTGAAGACTACATTTCCAGTTTGAAATTTCGGCTAAATCCAAAACATTATATTGAGTTAAAGGTTTTCTTAGGTATTAAATTTCTTTGGGCAACCAACTCTTCTACATTGCTGGAATCTGAACCATTAAATGCCTGTTTAAAATTCTATTTGTGGCATTCTCAGGTTGTTTTCCTTTAGTCACAATGTTTGCCAGTTAGAGTTGTCTTAATTCATCAGTGCTGGTTTGGGCCAATATAATCTTTATAGGGTGTTGCAATTTACACACACACAGATAAATAAACACACACACACACATACAAAACATATTTCCATGCATCTTTCTCCTTATTCACATGTGTTCATATGAGCTTTTTGTAGCATACACTTTCCAAAATGTATGTCTAATGTAATTCATTCCCAAAGCTTTTTAAAATCACAGAATACAATCACTGTTATTCTGTTACTAGAATACAGAAGTACAATTAACAATTAAGAAAATGTAAAGTTTAGATTGCAACTCTATCCTGGCCATGAAGAGGTTAGTAAAGAGTAAATCAGAACAGTTGGCATCAAATCATGAACAAAATTAATTTCACCCCCATTCCAGTTACTAGGTGAACAGAGGAAGGTATTTAATTATTCAGATATTCAAAAAGGAAGGAATAAAGAGAACAGATCTAAGGACAGATCTTCTTATCCTTCAAGCAAAATGTTCAGTTTTTCATTGTTAAAAACCACTTTGGTGATTACAAGCGATATGTAATATCTAATAAGTGATATCATGTTTGAGACAAGATGTTTTCTTACTGAAAGCTACATGGTAGAAAGAACAGCTCCACTTGACATACTATTTTACTGCGATGGAAAAATAGAAAACCCTGCTTGAATTGGATGAGCCAATCTATTGCTTTGTTTTTTTTAAATGAGCAAGATGCCACTTGAAGGACTGGGCTCAGCTCATGCATACAATCTCCAATCTCAGCTACGGAGATGTTTCTTTGCCTCTGCATGCAG
>JANHFT010000541.1:150359-174918 GCA_032467955.1 Pseudoxenodon macrops | reverse complement strand
ATAAATCCTTAGTAAGACTGCGTCCAGTTTTGGTCACCAGATTATAAGAAAAAGATATTGAGACTTTGGGAAAAGTGCAAAGAAGAGCAACTATGATGATTAAGGGCCTGGAGACAAAGACATATGGAGAAGGGTTGCAGGATTTGGGTATGACCAGTCTAGAGAAAAGAAGGACTAGGGGTGACATGATAGCAGTATTCCAGTATTTGAGGGGATGCTACAAAGAAGAGGGGGTCAATTTATTTTCCAAAGCACCAGAAGACGAGACAAGAAACAATGGATGGAAACTAATAAATGAGAGAAGCAACCTGGAATTAAGGAGAAACTTCTTAACACTGAGAACAATTAATCAGTGGAACAGCTTGCCTTCAGAAGTTGTAGGTGCTTCATCACTGGAGGTTTTTAAGAAAAGACTAGACTATAGGATCCCCTGCTTGATCAGGGGGTTGGACTAGAAGATCTCCAAGGTCCCTTCCAGCTCTATTCTGATTGACTGAAGTCTCAGAGTTCCTAGTCAGTATATCTAGTAATCATGCTGACAGTACTGACTTGCTTCAAGATGTTCCCAAATGGGCATGGATTGAAATCTCCCTATACAGCCAAGAGAAAGCTATCTGAAAGCACTAATTGTGTTTCCAGCCCAAAAATCTCTCTCTAAAATGAAAGTAAAAGGGATGTTAATGCCTGTATTGACTTTTTCTAGCTCTGGATGAATTTGCAGAGGGGAAGTATTAATAGTAATGATAAGAGAAAAATATATAGATAAAATCTTAATAAATATCCTCAGGATGAATATTTGAAGATAATGGGGAAAATGTGTGAGGAGAAATATTGTTTGTTGTTAACTTGAAACCTTACTGTAACACAAATAATTATGTTCTGATCCCAGAGGATTTGTGTTTATAATTATGACTCTTAGAAAAATATTTTAAATTGGGATGGCTCCTTCCCTCATTAGTTACAGAAATATTTTTGTTTTAGCCATAGATGCCTTGTGGAGAAAAAGAACTCTCTGTCCATAATTTGGACTATGTACTGCAGTAATTCCTGGCATTTCTTCCTTGAAAAAAACTGTTCAAATCTAGTTTGTTTAATAGTGAATTTGCTCATGTGGAAAAAGCCTGCTGGCTAAAGAATTATTTCCTAAATAACATTAGTGAATAAAATACACTCTCACCGGTTTCAGAGGTCTTGAGAAAGCAGTTGAACGAGAGGTCAATGCTGGATTGTATACTGCCAACAAGTGATTGCTTTAATGTTTTAAACTAAATACTGTGTATGTTTGGAGAAAGAATCTCAACATTTAAGTATATTCCTGTGGAGCTAAAAAAATGTTTTCTTTGAAAACGTACACAGAGGTATTGAAATTGTGTGACGTTTCTGTAAACCTTCCTCATTAAATGGGTTTTTGTATTTTCTTCCTTTAGGATGACTGTTGTATTAGTATGAGGAGGAAACATTTCTATGTAACTTCTAATCATAACACTCTGGCATACATTTACACTTTGGTTTTGTTTACTAGGAGTTATTTTCTTTATCACTGTTGAATCTGAACCTGAAAAATAAAAGCAGATATAATTTCTCTCTTGAGATTCAATATAATTTCTGGAAGTTACAGTATGTGTGAGTCTTTGAATTTAGTCTTATATTTAGAAGCATCGTCCTCATTTCAGTTTTGAGGAAGGCCGGCAATTGTGAGATATCCCTCCCATACAGCCACAAACAATTGTTTGGTGAAGTTTCAGATTATGCATATTGTTTCATTGCTAAACCACAGAAGAGTGAAAAAAGGAAAAGGGGAAAAAAGCCAATTTCACTGACTAATTTATCTCCTTCTCTTCAGGAAGTAAGGAAATCTGAAGTGAGACTACTTCGATATTTTAATAATGCGATTTCTGAGAAAGATTTATTGTAACACTTGAAACATTTTGCCATTCACCCAAGAAGCATCTTATAAAAAGCAAGCATGTATGGAAGAAATATTCTGACTCTAGGTATTTTTTTATTCAAAGAGGAAGCAAGGCAAAGCTTTAACTTTATATATTGCATTTAAACCCCAGCTTTTCTTGGAGAGCTTCAGGCAATTTACTCGAGAGTCTCTCTTGATTTCACACACACCCCATAACAGCCCTGCAAAATTGATTGGGCTGATAAGAATGATGAGTGCAGTGTCATCCAATGAGCTGCAGGTCAAATAGAATCTTGAACATGAATCTCTTGTGTCCAGATCCTACAAGTTAACAATTATTCTACCCAGAGTCTCATATAAACCTCTATTTCCTGATTTACCTTCCCTGCTAGTATATTTGATTAGATATTTGCCACTTAGTCCCCATGTCTTTTCAGAGGAGAAAACTAAAATGGTGGACATGTGAAATGGATGTTTGTTAATCCCTATGCATATTCTGGGCATTGTTATGGGAATGGACCCCCCCCCATTCAGAAAGTTTCACCTAAGTCTATTACCTCTGAAATAGTTGGGGACCTCTGGTTTCAGGAGATAACTAGGTTTGTTTTAATTTAGCATAACTAGTTCGTTTGAACTTAGTTTGCAACCAAACTAAGGTGAGGATAGGCACCTGTACTAATCCTTCAGCCATGGTGGCATCTCATACATACAAAAATACAAAGCAAGGGCTCTCATCTCCCAAATTATGGGGGTGGGGGGTGTTTCCATAATAAAAGGGAGGATGACTCCGGTCAATTTAATTTAAATTAATTTATTTAAGTTTTGATGGTAATTATCCTTGCTTCAGGAAGCAAAGAACTGTGTCTTACTTCAGATATTAAAGGCCAACATGTTCTTCATTTGATATCACTGAAGTTGAATTACTACTCTTTTATTCTATCTTAGTTATATGCATCCTCCATCCTTCTTCCAAGATTGGTTTTTTTCCTCCCTGATTAGCTATAGAATATACAGTGCTGTGTGGGACATTGCACAGAAGATGCTGTAAAAATGGTTTATGATATTGGAGCAAAGAGAATTATGTGCAATGGTGGCAGTGAAGGGAGGTTGATTCATTTTGCTAAATGAGCAATGGGCTCTGATAAATGAACTGTCAGTAGTGGGTGGTGATTTGTTTATTTAAGATCACTGAACTTTTCATGGAACTGTTGGCTACAGTTCTGTATTTTTACTTGAGTGTACTTTTATAGAAATATATATATTTTCTTACATGCCTGCCTGATGATCTATAGTGTGTGTGTGTGTGTGTGTGTTTGTGTGGATAGACAGACAGACAGACAGACAGATAGACAGACAGACAGATAGATAGATAGATAGATAGATAGATAGTATATTTAGTAATTCTTCCTTCCTGTAGCTTCTTTGCAATCCACGTTATTCTTAAATAAAGTAGTAATATTGACACATGAACAGTAGATCATTGATATAGTAAAAACTTCAGAAAGGGAATTTTTCATAGACCTGAAGTATTGGAGTATTTTGTAGAGTTTTAGATCTATATGCACCTCAACAATTATTCAGGAAGCCTTGCACAACCACCCGTCTGCTGTCCATGAAAGCAGCCTGAGGTTTTCAGACTTTGCCTGAAAATGTGATGGCTGCTTTAAGGAGATGATGCGTAAAGTTAATGCAAATCTTAATTGAGCCACAGTTTTTGAAATTTATGCAGAACCCTGAAAAAAGAAAGGTTATGATAAATCAAAAAAGTTTTCTTACAAATTACTTTTACACCATGGACAGTCCTAATGATGACTAGTTTTTCTGCTTGTTTAGGTGGAGTTCCAATACTGCATCTCTTACAAAAGCCAAATACCATTCAATATGAAGATCCTTGTAAAGCATACTTTACCTCTAACTCTGGATTACATTTTTAACCTTCTTATATGATGTTTACTGTCTTTTCAGGTTTGTACAAATCGTTATTAAGGGCTTTCCTAAAGATCATCAGCCCATTGTAATGACATGCAAGTAGAATGATGAGTTCTGTCAATGGCATATCACAAATATTCATTGATTTCTACCCGTTTAATCGGGCTGGGAACCTAAGGTGGTATACTTCATGAATCGTGTCTCACTAAATGCAATTGCAATTAATATAAACTACAAAAATAAACTAGGAGGTTACTTAGAGGAGTGAAGTCAGGGTCAGTATATTTTAGAACTTTAAAAAGTATTGAGTAGCACAGAGCAATCTTAAAATGGACACTGTTGAATAATATTTTGTGGAAGGGGGAGCATTTGGTACATCTCTCTCTGGAGTTATTAATTGCCCTGGGGAGTTTGTTGTATCTAATTATCTTTATGACAGAAAATTAAAACAAACTGCTGCTTTTTCCTTTCAGAAACCTGATTGAAATTAATTGGTTTAGGTATACTTAATAAGGATATGTACAATTTGGTCTGTTCATCATTTAGAAAACTGTCTGATGAAACAGTGATAACTATATTAATTATTATGTTGTGTGTGTGTGGGAACTTGCTATGACTCCTATAAATTGAATGTGATGGTGACACAATCCAATTTTGGGTATGTCCAACTGAAATGAAGAAGGCCTATTATGAAAAAGAGACTTTGAATGATTGGAAGGGGGACACTGAGCATTTTTCCAACTTGTACTTTGCCCCTACTTTTATTCTACCTATTGGGTATATTTTGCATTTTACAATCCAGAGTCTCTTCAAGAGCCATGGCTGAAATACTCTTGATCACAGCTATCCAGTGGTGGGTTGCTGCCGGTTCGGACCGGTTCTATGGAACCGTTAGCAGAAATTTGCCCCTGCTCACCGAACCGGCAGCGATGGCCAGCTGGCCACGCCCCTAAACTGGTACTCCAGCAGGAAATCGTTCCTCTGGGTTGAAATTACCTAAAAAATAACCCTCTGCGCATGTGCAAAGCCTCCTGCACATGCACAGAGGGTATTTACCCGGATGTGACGCAAAACACACACTTCCGGCGCAACCCAACCCAGTAGAGTAGGTAAGTGAAACTCATCCCTGCAGCTATCCCAACATTGGTGGTGGTGCTAGATAGGAATCATTGTCTTGCAGAAAGTCCTTAATATGAAGACTACACAGTGTGATAACTATGTATCATGACATCTTTCAATTCACTGTTTTATGATCTCCCTTCCCATATACTGTAGGTCTCTTCTATATTTCCTCACTTTAGTTTTATTCCAAACAATTTCATCAGTTTTATTTTTAATCTGATGAAGCTTCTTTTCATCCACTAGCATTTGTTTCATTAAGCCAGTTCTGCAATCACTCTCCCTCTTTTAATCTTATCCATTCCTTGGTCTGTCTTACTACATTCTCTGGAATTATCCTTTTCTACCAATACATATTATATAACGTCTTGTAATTGCTATCTTATTTTTTGTATTTTTCTCATCTACAGTCTTTTACTTCAACATCACACACAGCATCCTTTTTCATACTTCCCATTAGTGTAATCCATATATTTCATCGATTAGAATTTGATTTAAAAAAAAGACATCACATCTTTTTTTTCTCTAATATCTACTTTCCATTCATTTTATACTCACTTAAAGATGTTTAGCAAGAGAGTGTATAGACTAGGTCACCAGACTTAGTCAACTCTGTGCCATGTGCAAAAAAGCCTGCAAGGATAGGGACAACACTGGTCACTTGGGGACATTTTGGACAATATGTTGCAAACCAGGGGTGGGTTCCACTTACCTTCACTGCCAGTTCGGGGTCACGCTGGAAGTGTGTATTTTGCACATGCAAGCATAGCGAGTGAGCACACCCTGTCACTCCCAGGTTAAACTCATCTGAGCATGCGCAAGAGGCTTTGCACATGCGCAAAGAGTTATTTTTGATTAAATTTCGCTCCAGTGGATAGATTTCAAGCCGGAGGACTGGTTCAGGGGCGTGTCCAGCCAGCTGTCACTGCCAGTTCAGCGTGCTGAGGGAAATTCCCGCTACCGGTTCTAGATAATTCCTGAACCGACAGGAACCCAGCACTACTACAAACACACTATGCTGTGCAAGTAGAATAAGAGTATTTATTGTTGAAATAAGATTGCCCCCCTTTGACACTCCTTTGAAAGGTCCTGAAGCCATGTTCTGCCAATGGGTCTGGAGAACCACAGGGTCGTAAGGAGCCCATTCAATGGTTGATCTGAATGTTGTCATCAGGAAGTTGGGGGTTTAATTGGTTTTGGTTTGGGGGTGTTATGCCACCCAAAGTCACTATGAAAGACAGATAGATGATAGATAGATAGATAGATAGATAGATAGATAGATAGATAGATAGATAGATAGATAGATAGATAGATTTTTATTTCCTCCTTGTAAGTAAGCATACAGCTTTATCTCTGCATTAAGAGAATTAGAATTTTGAAAGCACCAGAATGTGGGGACTCCTGGAGAGGTATGGCAACCTGAAGATGGCCCTACAAAAATAGAGCCAACAACTGTGGTTAGTTGACTAAGACAAGTAATCAGTGGATAGATTGCTACCTTGGATCTTCTCTGGATAAGCAGAACATGGATGAATATCCACATATGTTCCGAAAGACTGCTCCTTGTGAGGAGATAGCAGGACAGTAATTTTTCTGCACATTTGAGTGCCAGCAGATGGTGCAGATTTTTAAAGGACACTAAATTTGCAAGCCTCACTTTCTAATTGCTTTCAGATATTGCTCATTAACTCCCTCCACCCCAATCAGTTGTACTGTATGTGATTCTCAGGGACCGCCTGGACAGTCCTTGCAGTTTTCTTGGCAAGGTTTTTCAGAAATGGTTTGCATCGCCTCCTTCCTAGGTCTGTAGAAAAGTGACTTGCCCAAGGCCACTCAACTTCATACCTAATGTGGAACTAGAACCCATGGTCTCCCAGTTTCTAGCCTGATGCTTTAATCACTATACCAAACTGACTCTTGTGCACTACATCAAACTGAGTCATTACATCTAAGCTATTCGATATTCTTTGGAATGACAAGTCTGAAAACACTGGGTAGCCCTGCCTTCAATCCTGAACAAAAGAAAAATTTAAGCATAAGATTAAGATTATAAAGAAACTGACATAAAGACCAAAAAAGCTGAATGGATTTTTTATGTTAGAAAGTTATAAATGGACAGGGTCCAGATAAAAGTGAAAAATTGACATTTTTACAATAAGAATTTGGAATTAATTATAAAGAACAAGCAGTTTTTCATAGGAAATCAATTCTATTTTGGTTTTTATAAGACGTAATAAAAATAAACAGTTTAAAAAAACTGAATACTACAGGAACTATATTGTTATAATCAAAATTCATAATAAAAATTATATACATCTATACAAAAAGCGCCATAATATATGAGTGTTTGTTGTCTAGATTGGAAGTCTGTTATACAAGACAGGAAGCTATTGTATGTTAGATTATTGATGTACCTGATGCCTTTCAATATTTTTATTATTTTCATCTGTGAATCTCCAGAGAATATGCTTTGATTTATATGCTTTGGCTAGGAACCATCTCCATCAGCAGTTTTTCCACCTGACTATTTCATTATGTAATACTTGGCATTGAATCGTTTTATTTTTCTCTTCCTTTCCCAACCTTATCTTCAATCCCCATTTTTTTAAATTGTGTCTATTAGATCATAAATGCTTGTGTTAGATTTTAAACTTCCTTGAATGTATAATGAAAAAGTTAGTATGGAAATTTAATAAATAAATAAACTGGCTATAATTCAATATCATTTTGAAGCATATGGCACACTCTTCAGATTTTGACATTGGTCTATCTAGCACAATATCAACCTCACTGACTGGCATTAGCCTCCATAGTTTGTTTTATTTATCAAACTACGATATAACAATTTTAACCCTTTCCTATTTAAAAGAAAGCCCAGAATTAATTTAATCCAGAGGTGGTTTTTTGTTTTTCAATTTTACTTGGAGATGCCAAAATTGAAATTACCCCTTCCCCCCATGACCCTCAGTTTGTTCAACTTTTGTAGTTATTGTGATTGTGATATAGACATCCAGAGTTCTAGATGGAGTTACAAAGCCATCTAGAGTTGCCACAAATGATTTTAGATAATCCCAGAATTTTACTGACTCTTATAAGTATAAACATAGCACACTTCTAAAATATGTAGTGACTTTAGCACTTGGACATAGGATTGTAGCACATCTTAAATGAACACACACAAAAAAAAACCCTCTCTCCAAATTGTTCAGAATTAACAGAAATGCTATTTGTTTTGGAAAGTTTTTAAGGGCTTAAGGGCTCTGAGAGTTAACTGGAAATCAGAGCAGTTGAATGCAAAGGGATTCACATGGATTTGAGCAGTCTATAAATATTGTTAAATGAATACATTTCATGTGGAAAAACATACAATTGAAAGAAGTGTATTTCGTTTCAGTCATTATTTGGTAGATTGTCTCACCTTTGAACATGCCTGCTACTTTCTGGGATGCATACTTTTTTGGCCGTTCTTCAAATGTCCTCTCTAAGCAGGTGTTCTGGATAGTTTAGAAGCTTAATAATTTCATAAATACTTTGGTAGAACCTTGTTCCTCCACAGCTTTTATCTCTTTTTACAGCTAGTATGGTAACTGCTTGGTACACAACCGGTGCGCTCTCTCAAATAGCAGCGGGCACTCTTTAATTTAAAGAGGATTATGCTTATTAAAAAAGACACACAAAAGATACCAGAATGCAAATCCTAGGCAACTGTAGAATTACTGTAACTGTACATTTGTCGATTAAAGGTGGGGTTGATTGGGATTCAACTTTCCAAAACTTTTTAAAAAAAATAATTTTGAATTTTAAAGACAACATAATTGTGTTTTCTGAGGAAAAAAATCCTGTCAAGGTCTTATCTGAGCATTTGCTTCTCTCCTCATCCTCCAAATTAGCCCACATATTATTATTAAAAAATATATCAGGTTACCCATATATATCTAATTTCAGAATAAGATTCCATGGGACATACTTTTAAATGAACATACCACAAGCAAGAAGATGGGGCTGAAAGGGTTTTTTTTTTTTAATAAGATGAGCAATGCTAGGAGACTCCATTTGTCACCTAGGAAGAAGGCCTTTATCTGCATTGTGCTAAAGCCAGAGGTGAGTTCTACTTACCTTCCCTACCAGTTCAGGGTTGTGCCGGAAGTGCACATTTTGCTACGCTTGCATGCACGCCCCCATCACTCCCAAGTTAAAATTGTCTGCACATGCGCAGGAGGCTTTGCACATGCGCAGAGGATTATTTTTGATTAAATTTGGCTCTAGTGGATGGATTTCAAGCCGGAGGACTGGTTCGGGGGCGAGTCCAGCTGGCCGTTGCTGCCAGTTTGGTGAGCGGGGGGAAATTCCCGCTACCAGTTCTAGTGAACTGGTCCGAACCGGCAGGAACCCACCTCTGGCTAAGGTCTGTTCCTGGATGTGACACTTACCCTCCCTCTCCTGCTTCCAGTACATGTAACAGTTTCTCCTTGCCTCTACTCACAAGTGGCTTGTTATGACCATCCATATTGCTCAACTACTTTCCATTGTTTGGAATGAAGACAGGATACACCCAAATTATGATAATAAAATAAGTACCAACCAACATTTCCAGGTTATTCTGTGACTTTACTAAAATTTAGACTGTTTGCAATTATTTATTGATGCTTATGTTCAAAGAATTAATACTTGACATTTACGTTTAATGTTATTTTAAGTTCATAATGGTATGTTTTTAAGCCATTTGGATACTATAAATCTAAATTAAATATGTTTTGTAGAAAAAAAAACTAAGAAACTTTAGAAACTTTCCCTTATATGAATATTATACTTGGTGATGTCTTTCATTGATGTTAATGTTTTTGATTTCTTTTCCAAACTCAACTTCATCCTTTAAATAAATAAATAAATGTATACCTCAACAAAGAAATAACCCCATATAACTTTGTTTAATCTTAATTGGCTTTTAAAATAAATCAGTTTTTATTTTCCAACTGCGATTATTGAAATCTTCCTACTACTTCACAGCTTTATGTGACAATGTACAAGCAGCAAATACTTCAGGAAAAGCCCAGGATAGTCAGTTTAATGCGTACAACCATCAGAATCTTTGAGAAGACAAATAAGATCCAATAAAAGCTTAAGACTTAAACTGTAGCGGCTAATACATGTAATCAACAGTTTCCAAACATCCCCTGATTGATACAGAATAAACGTTTTTGTAGCATATCTATTTTAAAAAAGCACACATTATTAGTTATAAATTACTTTTTATTTTATAGTATTTGTAATGTTATTTTATACGAACATAAGGAAAGCTTATGATTGGTACCCATCTCGTAATAAGCATTATGTGTACTGAGGATTTCTTCCCTGTATCTCTCTAGATCGGGGTGTCAAACTGGCGGCCTGAAGGTCGGTTGCATCAGATGTAGGCCACACTCAACCCAACTCCGCGAATGGGAAAAATGTCACGAAACTTTGTGATGGCAACATGGATACTAGCGAGTTTGACACCCGTGCTCTAGATTCATATCAGTGCAATAAGCATGAATATTTAGAAATCTGACAAATATATCTTGAAAAAGTTATGTTGATCATACAGTTTTTGACCTTTACACCGAGGGAGTAAAGAGACATTTTGAAAAAAATGAATTTGATTTGTTTTCCACTGACAACCATCACTGCGTTGATATGTTATCAGAGCTTAGTGCCAACCAATCAAGAAAACTATATATGTTTTGTTTTGTCAGCCCTTCATGGTAGATCATACCAGGAAACCAAAGTCAAGTAGGCCAATATTACTTTTATTATAATCTGAATATACTTCCCCTTTCCTTTCTGTTTCCGCCTAGTTACATGAGAACCAGGAATGATCTTGTCTGAAAGATTATATCTCAGGTTACATTTCTGCCCCGGATTGAGCCCTTTTTATCTGACTATTGCTTTGATAGCAGCTATTCTTCCAGTCCCTCAAGACCATTCCCCATGCCCTCTACCTGTTTGTACTAATTAGTTTCCACTAAACCAGTTAACAAAAGTAGGAATTTGTAGATGCAGGAGATGAAACTAGATCTGAGAAGAACAGTTACGTGTCAGAACATAGCCTGGAATTCAAAGGCAGTTTCTGTTTTAGCCTTCTCCAACTTGACAGACAATTCTTAATCATCAGTTATAGCAGCTAAGAATTGGGGAATTGGGCTCCCAGCACCTGGAAAAGGCTGAATTAATATCCGAGAACTATTAGAAAAGCAACCAAGAGGAATTTTGTAATTCTTGTAACAATTAGCAGTCATCATATCACACTCTTCCTTTTAATATATAAGGTATTGCCAAAATTATTTAACTTGTCTACATTTGTGCCAAGGTGCATGCATAGGTTTTTCATTTCCAATGTTACAAACCAATGTTAAATTATTTTTAAATATTGTATAAATGTTTTTCTAGCAGTTTCTTAGAACAACATGTCTGGGTTGAAGAATTCTGTATGGCCCCTGCATGGCAGAAAAGAGTTAGGATTTTTTAGATTTAGATTTAGTTTTTCTTGCCATCTAAAGATCATCTGGAGTTTTGGTGTAGTAGCCTCTTCTTTTATTTAAGGCTTTAAAATGCTTGGCTTGTTTCTTCCATAAAAAATGAGGCAAACATTTGCTTGAACCTTGAAGACATTTATTTATAGGCAGGATGGTAAATGAAAGAATGAACTGTATTGGGTAATCAATATAATATACCTTTCTCCTGTTATTTATGACAACTCTTGTCTTGAGTTTTGATCATACCAAGTTCTATCAAAATCTCAATTACTATAATTGATTTTTCCCTTTACATTTTACATCCATCCAAAATTGCTTAGGAAATGTTTCCAAGCATCCCTTTTCCATCTTTAATGTACATACTGAAAATATTTATTTCGTTTTCTGTAGATTGCCACCAATGTTATTATATTCTTCTATGCCAAAGTGTACCTTTTTAATGCACTTAACTCACCATGATCTTTTCAGTTTTGGCATCTGTACCATTTGATAGTTACTTCAGCTCCCAGGGGTGATGTGCAATCTACAGGTATCACCCATCTTGCCTCCCACCATGCCTCTCCTGTTTCAGCCATTTGCCTTGATCTTAATGGCTACATAATCCTGATATTGATGGCCATGTACCATGTACTGAAAATGCAGCTGGTTTTGTGATTGTGCACTTTAGACAAGTACTGAAATTGTTGATCAAGCTCTTTTCATTGTCTTAGAACATTGGATACCTTTGCTTGCTGGGGTTATAAATGAAGGATTTTCATCAACCACTGATCTTGCACAATATAACACACCAATACAGATTCCTGTATTCCCTGTTCTGTTGAAACTGGGTATGGACAATCCTGTCTCCCAGTAACTAAATTCTAGATGGATCGCGAATCTAGTCCACTATAATATTTCCACAAGGATTTTATCATTTAAAAGAGCTATTTAGAAAGCATATTACAGCAGCTATTAAATTTTGCTATGAGATTGCTAGTAAATCTTATTTTACTCCCAAGCCATCCTTGAAGAGTAGCAGTATCCTGAACTTCATTTTAGAGAGAATTCCATTTTCCAGTATTTGCCAGCTGGTTTCATGGTCATAGCTTTCCATGTTGATAAAGTTAGATCTTAACTCAGGGGTATATCGTATCAATTAAGTGTTCTTATCATTATCCATCCATCCTCCTGGTATGTGGGAATCGCAATAAGGATCAAATGTTAGCTTCTCTATAACTCCTTCAGTTGGCCACTTATGAAGCCATAGAGATATCTGTCCACCCCACATTAAATGAATGGTGTGCCACCTGTGCTCAGGATCATTGTTATGGTACTCTGAGCTGAATGGAATGGTGGCAGCCATATCTTTATAGAAACACAAAAGGTGCTTAATGTTCATCTTCTTTTAACGACCCCATAATCCTTTGCAGGGTGAAATCTGAGCAACTGAATGGAGCTAGCAGAGTGTTTACTGGCCGGATTCCCTTCCTGTCACCAATGTGGAATTTTGTTCTGCAGATATATTGTCATTGTGCCCAGAGAGAGAAATATAGCAATAGCAATAGCACTTATATAACGCTTCATAGTGCTTTTACAGAGTCAGCCTATTGCCCCCAACAATCTGGGTCCTCATTTTATCCATCTCTGAAGGATGAAAGGCTGAGTCAACTTTGAGCCGGTGAGATTTGAACTGCCGAACTGCAGCTATCAGTCAGCTGAAGTAGCCTGCAGTGCTGCACTCTAACCATTGCGCCACCTCGGCTCTTTATCTGCCTCCACCTAGGATCAAACTCACAGCCTTCTGATTGTGAGGCGAGAGCTCCACCTCTAGGCCACCGCACCACTCCCTAAAGGTGTTTAATGTTCCTATTAAAATGTTAGCTTTATATTTTCATAGTTCAAGTGCGTAACTTATATGCATGAATTCACAGATGACCACTCGAAAAACCAGTTACAGTTCTTGGAATTAAACCAATTCATTTTACTTCTGGTATGCATGAGAAGGAAATTATTTCAAAGATCTGACATATATATGTGTCGCATATTATAACATTAAAATGCAAAGGTATTTCAAAAACTGCTTTATCTGAAATTTTGTTGCAGTCATGGATGGCTACAAATTGAGTTTTTGCTTGAAATATGAGGTTTAAGGAAAACTATATTTCATAGACTTGGCAGAACAGTTAAAATTGCAATTCTTAATTATCTCCATCACATTCATTCAGAAAATGCTGTGGTGGACCGTATCTAAGACTTATTCTTTATTCCTGATTATCAGCGTACTTTTATAATGTTTTAAACTCTTGTTTAAAGTTTGAGGTTTGATTGTTGTACTTATTTGAATTGGACAGTAGTACTGGAGACTAGTGCAAGCAGGAAACTATTACTAAGGCTCAGGAGTAATATCTTGCATTATATGTACTGAGAGATCAGTAATTCAAACTGCTAATGTTTTATATAGGAAGAAATAAAAGCAGTGTATAATTGGTATGTGAAGCGGAGAAACAATTGCTAATTTTGTTGAAATGGAACTCTAGGTTTCTCTTTAGCTGCAGTCATCATTGTGTTATCATCATTGCCTCCATTAGAGCCCATAGTGGCAAGAACAATTGTTTCTGTAAGACATTGTACCCAAAATAAAATTTTCATTGAAATACATTTGCCAATAACATTTTGTTGTATTTCTCATATAGCTATGGAAATTGATCCAGGAGATGGAGTGAATTACATATAGTCTTTGTGGCTCTCCATTAAAATTAAATGCTAGACTGTTACTTTATAGCTGGGATAATGCAGTCTGTCTAAAAACCCAAAACATCAAGAGCAGCAATGACTTAAATAACCATTCATCAAATAAATACCCGTTTAGCCTAGAACTACCTTAATTTTAATGTACACTGTTCCCCTAAAAAACACCAAAATGAACACAAATGAACAATAAAAACAATACAATGAAACCTCTGGAAAGGTGGGTCTATTGTAGTAATGTAACTAAAAGGCTCTTCACATTTCTCCGGGACCCTGTCTGCACCTTCCCAAGGTAGGCAAACCTCCCAATTTAGGAAACCCTCTCCTAGAATAAAACAGGTGTGAGAACCAATATCTCTACCATGATAAGATGTGTTAACTTGTGAAGGAAAACATTGTTCCTAATCCTGAAGGATAGATCTTACGACAAATGAGTTGAGGAGACATTTGTTATCCTCACATTGGCTCAAACAGAGCCATTCACTCTAAAAGAAACAAAACAACTTCCGGAAGTAGATTGTATGGTAAAATTAATCTACATTAAAGGATATAGGAATTATGGTGCTCACATTTATTTACCTGTATTGAAGAAAAAAAACCTTGTGTTCCAACAATGCTTATTCTCTAACAGATCCAGCTTAAAGGTTCCTAAGCAGGAGAAATAAGTAAAGTATTTCTTTGTGATACCTTATCCACCAAGGTAGAGAATGCTGGCTTCAGTTGACCAATAGCCTGATCCAGAGGTGGGTTCCTACCAGTTCTAAACGGTTCTTTAGAACCGGTAGTAACTTGGTGATGGCGTCAAGGAGCCGGTTCCTTCAATGTCTTTGTGGGCGCCGCCATTTTGGATTTTTCTTCTGCGCATGTGCAGAAACTAATTCTGTGCATGCATTCGAGGTGCAAACCGGCAGCAAAATGATCCATAACCCACCCCTGGCCTGATCTGATCTAGCATTTCCTTGATTTGTACTATCTAAGTCAAAAAAAATTTAGACAAATTGGCTTTATTCTTTCTTTCTTTTTTTAAGTGATCTTTTTCCCTGGAAGTCAGCATATGAATTAGAAGATGGAGTCAAAAGATGCAACTTTTTACATTATTAGTAGCTGAACTGTGGGCTACTCATTCTGTCAGAGATCATATTTGGTCCCAATTATTTTTATAGTTTCTCTCTAGATCTCTTTCTCCCTGCTGCTTTAAAAAAGAAGGAAAGAAAAAAAGAAAGGGAGAAACCAGAGCAGCAATAAAAGGTGTTTTTTTAAATGTTATATTCTTTCTAATATAGCACACAGCCTCAGGGAAAATAATTCTGTATCGGCAAATAAATATTTAAGTAAAATTAAGTTAGCTCCCTTTTTTAAATATATAGCTATCACACTATTTCTTTTTGGGGTAAGCAATGTTATGCAAAGTGCAGGAAAGAAGTAAGAAATAGTAAGCCAAGGAACTTAGGACATGAGTTAAGAAAAAGGAAACAAATAAATTGAGTTCATACCAGTACTATTTGGTGTACCTCTCCATATCTTCCTATCCTTGCAAACCATCCTTGCAAGGGCATCTTGCTTTCTTTGTTACTTACTCCACCTTAAAGTACCATGTTCACTGATAGCAATGCTATTTATTGCATAAATAAATAATAATGGTACTTTCTTTGTTTTCCTCATTGAGTACATTCCCTGTCTATGCATTTAATAGCAAGAATCCTTATGATAAGAATCCTTATCAGCTTATGATATCTGACCATCAGTTCAATAACCCATACAATCTTCAACAGAATTAGTTTTCTCTATATGTGACAACAATTGTTTGCTTTCTGAACCAATATAATTACGGTAGCTGTTCCAATTCCATTATTGTAGCTTTTGCTATGGTAAACATCAATTTAAGAGCATGTATATGTTGGGAGGCAGTTAAAAAAGAATCAACAGAATCAACAACAAAATTAAATATGTATGATACCAAGTAAAATCGTTACTATGGATGCTAATACAGCCAGGAAACAGGACCCATTGACTATATCACTATACTCAGTGATAACTAAATAGCATTCTCTGGCTCCTAAAGTAGCACTCAAAACCAATCAAATGAAAGAAAATGCATTGCTTTCTAACTTAAAAGTTAAAAAATGCCCCATATTTGTTAGATTATTGGCTACCGAGGTGATTGTTGCAGGAGTTTGCACAATAGGCTGTCATTCCCTGAAATAAATCCACTAGGACCTCTCAAAATAAGAAACTCAGTAGAAGTTTCTTACTGCACCCCTCCCTAGACTGAAGTCAGTCTTGTATGTTTAACTAAGCTTCGCAAGAAAGTGGAATGCTTCCATTACACTTTGTCAAAAGTCAGCATAGAAGCCGCAAGACAATAAATTGCAGACAATAAAATCCTTGCTTGCTAAATCACAGGGTTTTGGATGAAAAAGAAGTCTAGCTAGAAAGCTAAAATCTATTGGGTTATGGAAAACCTGCTTTGTTTTGTTTTACAAAGATCAAATTGTTTTCCTTTTTTATTCTATAACAAACCAATTTTGTATAATTCAAAAAAAGTCAAACAATAAAAAGATACTTAGTTCATAGCCTAAACATCTTTTAAAGAAAAGAAGTCTTTAAAGGTATAAAAGTGGATTGCTCTTAAAACAATTTTGCTATAGTGTGCTTAGATTTTTGCAGAAATGCAACAAAAGAAAAAAAACAACCCCTCAAAACGTAGACATTATTTTTTAGTTTCATAAAAGCTTGCTCATTTTGAAAAAATATACTTTTGACCATTCATAAAGTCTAATTTCTTGCAGAGGACAAACAAGAATAATATCATAGTCATAAGGTAATTTTCTCCAAATTGGTACCAAAACTGCTAGATTACAACTCCTGTTTTGCCTTAGTCATCATGGGAATAGCAAAGTAAAGTAGGAGAGATTGTTTGCTTTTTCTTCCTGGAATAGATGGCTTAAATCTTCAAATTTGGATTTCAAGCACTAGACCAGTACAATCTAGGTTGCAAAAGCAAACATCTATATATTGTTAATGTGTAAGTTCTTATAATATGCTATATTCATATTTTCCTAGAGATCAATTCGTAACAGGTATAAACTGGATAAAGTTATAACTTAGAAGGTACTGTTATTTGATTGCTACAACAAAAATCCCAGATAGAATCATTTATTTTTATTTATTTACTTATTAAATTTATTTGCCACCCATTTCACCAAAAGATGACATTGGTCAACTTACAACAGTAAAAGTGGTAAATCAATAACAATAAGAATGCAAAATTATAATTAAAAGAGTATGACATTATAATTAAAAGAATACAAAATTATAATTAAAAGTTGGAAGAAGAGAGAACAAGATGCACGGGAGGAGGTGGGATCTATTATTGGTCTATCAATCAACTCCAGCATGGTTCTCCTCCTCCCTGCTTGGGACCCCAAGCCAACTGATAGGGCTAGATCTTTAGCTCTTGCAGAAGGTCAGGAGGATGGGAACCAATTTCAGCTCAGGGGGCTCATCTCTTGGAACCACCAGTCAGAATTCCTTGACAGACGGGATCCACAGCATACCTCCTCTGCCTATCATGGCAGCATATCATTTAGGCATCAACTACTTGTTCCACATTGGCAGATGGTAAGGTGCCCATGGCCAAGTTCATTGTGAGCAAGCTCCTATTCAATTTCCGCATCTTCCATAGCTCTCAGTTACCCTCAACTACCTCCATTACATAAACTGAAGGCACCAATACAGTTATTATAATTAATTTGCTTGGCTAAGTATCTTGGTGAAACTTGAGTACATACAAGCAGAGATACCCAGGGCATTTGGAGTCACAGCATAGATTTGTTATCATTATACTTAAAATGTCTTCTGTTTCTTGCAAATGAAGTACTGATGGAGAACATGGTTTCAATGTACATAAATCCTGTGGTTATGAGATAAGATTTTGCCCTGTGTGCTGTACTGTTTTATTGAATCAAATAAAGTTGTACACGTACATTGCTTTTATTACTTAAAAATGTTGCCAGCTTTGTTTCACTGGACCTATTCCCACTTGAACTAATGACATAGGAAGTAACACTGTAGCAAATAGCCCAAGAGGGAGATTGGCAAATACTGAGTACACAGAGGGGAAGAAGACATTTGAAGATCAAGAACAACTGGTCTGGATCAAACCAGAAAACCTGTCTGGTTAAGCAATGAGCATCAAATAATGCCTAAAACAGTCCTCCAGCAACTGCTATCAAGAGATACACAAATCTCACATCCATGGTATTGACTGTTTCTGCTAAGATGTTTGTACGTGTTTTATACTGTTTTCTTTGTTTTCTTCTTTCATTTTACAAGCAATTTTTCCTCAGTGTAACACCATTTGGACATTTGAGGGTTTGGCAAGAGCTAATCCCTAACAATTCAGCAAAGATTTCATAGCAATATTGCTGGCATAAGCATGTGTAACATAAATAGTTTTTTTTTAAAGATCTTTTTTTTTTCTTTTAAAGATTGCAGTTGGGATAGTTGAGGCAAAAGCAGACAGCTGGCAATGCTACATCACTCTTCAAAAGGCTGTATTTTCATTAGTGATTTGGGCTTAGCTGTTGGGAGTTATTATGTAATACGTCAGGATAACAACATTCAGAGATCTTGTTCTCTCTTGATACATATCTGAAGAGAGGTATTTATGGGTAATGTTTCAACTTTTAAATGATGTAAAGTTATATTGCATTTATTATTTACAGGAATGAAATCTGGGTTGCTGTTAAATGCAAGTTTTTTTTATGGTAGAACTTACCAGTGTTCCATATGTTCAACTGAACAAGATCTCAGAAGATTTTAGGAAGGTTGTTTTTTTTTTGGCCACATATAGAGACTTCCTTTTAAATTGCTGCCAGCAAAACTACTTATGCAAGATTGGAAATGTTGTGTGTGGAAGCTGCCTATGGGCACAATAGTTTTTGGCCTATTAGGTCTTAAAGAAAGTGTATAATTTTCTTCCTTTTTAAAAAATGGCTGTTCTTTTTTTTAATCAGTATTCCTAATGTAATGCTGTTAGTTATATAACTGGTTTCTTTGATCCATCACTATAGACTTGGCTTGCCCGACATACTAAGCAAGAATGTGATTTTTAAAATTTTGATGTATGCTAAGCACATACCTAGTTTTATAAACCATACTTTTTGTTTTAATGTTCAGTGGTTTATGGATATACCAAAGCACTAAATTTTGGATGTTAACTTTATATCCAAGGACTGATGCTGATATGATGATATGCATTTGTCTGAAGTAAGGTTTAGTCAGATTCATTCCCTTGTCATTGAAGCCATGGTGTATAGAGATGCAAGTCCATTGGAGAGAAAAAGAAAGGTTTCAATGTTGAAAGAAAGGGAATACCAGCAAAAACAAAAGATACAAAATTTTGACCAGATGTTACTGTATGTAACAACAACAACAACAACAACAATAATAATAGAAGGAAAATGTGATGAGAACCTTACTTGAGCATGGCTTAAGATGGGAACCATCAAGAAAGAAACAGAAGGTTTAATACTCACTGCTCAAGAACAAGCACTACAAACTAATGCCATGAAAGCGAAGATACAAAAATTCACCAACAATCCAAACTGCTGAACTATATAACAACAAAGTCGAAACTGTTTCACTCTTGGTCTCAGGAGGATTGAAGCTTCTCCTACATCATTTTGAAAATATGATCTACTAGTAGATTGTTGTTGTAAACCAGGATTACTGAATTCAAAACACTAGCTGGCCATGTTTCTTTATTATAGATTGGGACTCTGCCCAATTCCAAGGGAATTCCAAGGGATGGCAAGACAGTTAGAACCACATAAATAATTTCTTTCTGACCATGCTTTAACAAGACTTTGTTCAGACAGCAGAGACACGTAGGCAGTGTATGAAGTTATGGATGGCAATATGCAACCGTGGTAGCAGCCATTTGATTTCTACAGCAAATCGAACATTGGCAGCCATTTTAAACCCAATGTCTTGTGAATCTTCATAATAGCAATGAAGGAAAGCAACTTCCCTTCAGACTAAATGATCTCCAGATCATTATAACACTTTGGAAATCTTCGGCATTTCTGAAGTCTATTCGAGAAAGAGAAGCTGCAGCCTCTGTAGATTTGTAACACGTGAGTAAGTGCTGCAAAATTCACTTTCAAAATCTTCTGTGGTTTAGTTTAGAAAAACTGAGAGGTCTTTAGTGTTCATCGAAGTTCTTCATGGAAATGTATGCAAGTTTAATGATAAGAAAATGCAGCACTCTTTCCACAGAATTCCTAAATACCGTACATGAATCAATATTGACAAAGAATAATTCTCTAGAATTAGAGCTAGTTTGCATACAGAAGCAAGAGGAACTTTAATGGCAGGAGCACAGATTTTGCAGATCTGCGACTCCCAGGAATATCAGTCCACATAGTTAAAGTACAGGATGCCGGAAATTATAATTCATCTGCTGCAGAATAGCCACAGCACACTGTTGATTTGTACCTGTGTGCCTAAAATGGAATTTCTTATTATAATTAATTTGTGTTTATTTATTTATTGAATTTGTTTGCTGCTTATATTATCATGGGGCTACTCTTACAAAAATAAAAACTGAGAAATGAAAAGAAGTCTAAACATAAAGTAGTAAAGTAATGGATTTTTTTTTTTCCTGTTTGCGAGCTTGTAATCCCTTAATTTGGGGTAGAGTTGGGGCAACTGTGTGGAGTTGAGCATTTACTGCCCAGATGCCCTTCCTGATGCCTATATGGAGTTCGCAGCAGTTTTTTTTTCTTTGAACCTTAAGAGAAAAATATATCCTGTTACCTAGGTTTGAATTACCAACTTTCTGAGTGGATGGCAAGCATCTTCACCACTAGGCAACCACATTACTCAATGGAGCAATAGAATAAATGATGAAAAACAAAACAATGATCCAGCAATATGAGAATAAAAGATGGGTAGGTGAGGAAGGAGGGAGCAGGGGGTGAGGGAGGTCAGTGATCAGGGTTTTCTGGTAATCACTAGGTACAATTAAGAGTATCAGTATAGAAAGAAGCTACAAGGCTTTCTGAAACTTTCATATCAAGAACATTTAAATGTGTGATGCTACTTTTGCAGTCACTTTGCTAAGGCCACGGCAGCATAATTAAGTGATGATAAACACAGAATCCAGCATCTCTTTTAATATTATCTGATCCAAATGTTAAGAGTTTCAATTACCATCAGTAAAAGATCTATATTAAGCACTCAGAAAAGACCATGTCTTGTTCCTCGGCATAACTTTTCTCCCAAGGGATATGCAATTGGCAATTTGCTTTACTTGCATTGCCAAAATAAAGCTATTGGCATTTCTTTATTTGATTCAGGATGAATACTTATAGGCTTCTTATTTAATTCATGCTATTCTTATGCAGATAGTCCTTGACTTATGTCCACAATTGGCACCAGAACTTACATTGTGCTGGACACCCCATCCTCAAGAGAGAGAAATTCCCTGAGGATGGACTCCAGCATGAGTCCGAAAGCTTGGAAGAATAAATTTCTGATCCCAGTGATTGACTCAGATTGGATTCTACAAGATATAGAACGACTATGATGGAAGAAAGCAAAGATGGTACTGATAGTAATAGAAACCTTGGGTTCAATTGCAAAACAACCAGAACACTACTTGAACATAATTGGTATTGACAAAAACACCATCAGTCAATTGCAGAAGGCAACTTTACTTGAAACATTTTACATCCTGTGATGATACTTTTAATGCTATCAAACAACATCTGCCTATCCCAGATCCTTGAGAAGGACTTGCTAGATGAATTATTGGTGAGAGGGACAGCAAATTGAATGAATGAATGAACGAATAAACAAACAAACAAATAGTTTAAACATCTAGCTCAGTGGTTCTCAACCTTTTCTTCACCACATACCCTAACCCCATGATGGTGTACCTATGGCATGCATGCCAGAAGTGGCATGCAGAGTCATCTCTCCAGGCATGCCAACTATTGCCCATCTGCACGCCGGCCAGCTGGACTTTGCACACGTGGGAATGCCAGAAACCAGAACAGCAGCTCCCTGGGGCACATGCACACACTGGAAACCAGAAGCTCAGCTTCCCAATGCGCACATGTGTGCCGGGGAACTGCTGTTCCAGTTTCCGATGCTTCTCCCCTTGAGCATGCACACTCCCGTTTCGGCACTCGGTGCTGAAAAGGTTCGCCAATACTGCCCTAATCCTTTAAATATCTTTTGTGGCCATGGACCACCAAGATTTAACTCAACAGCAATAGCACTTAGACTTATATACCACTTCACAGTGGTTTCCAGCCTTCTCTAAGTGATTCACAGAGTCAGCATATTGTCCCCAACAATCTGGGTCCTCATTTTGCCCACCTCGGAAGGATGGAAGGCTGAGTCAATCTTGAGCCTGGTAAGATTCAAACTGCCAAATTGCAGTCAGCCAGCAGAAGTAGCCTGCAGTACTGCATTCTAACCACTGCACCACCATGACTCTTAAATTCAAGATTTAAATCATACCATTTCTTCAAGCCTTTGCAGACCAGATGAAAGGGTCCATGGACCACAGGTTGAGAACCACTGATCTAGCTGACTATGCGACCAGCCATAATAATAATATAATGTTTAGCCATGAGAAGATACACACTGAGTATTAGAACCTATTTATTTATCATCCTTGAGTGTTGAAAATGATGGTGCTATACCAGTGTTTCCTTTCACTTAATGTGTTTAAACAGAGGCTGGACAGCCGTTTATCAGGAAGATCTTAATCTGGTCTCTGGGCCACTTCTACCTTTCTAAGATTCTGGCAACATCCCCCTTGTGTTGAAATGCTATTATTGTGAAATATATGCAAGGGAATTAAAAAAAAAATCCCTGTTTTTAAACCTGTATCAGCATATCTGGCCATCAAATTTTATTTTCACCTTACATTGCTTCTTTTCATAGAATCTTTTCAAGTGGAGTATCAGAAGGAAAATATATATGTATATATCTAGGCACATTTTTTTCTTTTCAAGCCTGCCCTTTCTAGATAAATTTGTCCTTTTGACATTTTGCTCGGGGCAATTGCAACTTCATTTTCTTTGTTGTAGTCTCCCTCACATGATCACAGGGGAGACTCCTGCTTCTGGTACATTTAGAACACAGCCGTCGTGTGTGTTTCAGGTACATTTGTAATGCATCTGCTTGCTTGAGCTTGACATTATGAACAAGGACCCAACTATCAGCCCAAAGAGAAAATAAGTGAGAAAATAAGGGTAGAGGTTGGTTCCTTAGGAAATGTAGAAAGAATAAACCAATGGAGATATGAGAGTCAAAGCTTTGATAGAAATTAAGCAATGGTTTTTTAAATAGATCGCTTACCCAAGGAGACAAATAACTTTCCTTAAAAAAATGATATGGCAGTCACTATAAGTTGTCATTTCCTAAATCGATGGATTATTGCAATATAGAAAGAGGGCTGTGAAAATATCTACAGACCCTCACATCCTGAGCATAAACTGTTCCAACTTTTCTCAAGATGATGCTATAAGGGATTGCACACCAAAACAACTAGACACAAAAACAGTTATTTTACCTCCATGCTAGCACTCTGCTAAACAACAACACTGTGAAACTACCTAGTAGAGCTGTATTACTGTTATCCTTCTCATCTTTCCTATTACCTATATTATATTATTTTGACTATTACTTTGTTGCTTGTATTTTATGATTTATATTAATTATTTTACTTAGTATCCTGGTATGATTTATGTTGATTGCTTATTTATTATCCTATGACTATTACTGAGTGTTGTATCTTATGATTTATTATGAATGTATTTTATGATTATGACGATTTATCACTTGTTGCTTTTATGTACACTGAGAGCTTATGCACTAGAAACAAATTCCTTATATGTCCAATCACGCTTGGCCAATAAAGAATTCTATTCTATATTTTTTTCTATAATCACAGTTTTACAAACTAACATGAGAGATAATCTATGCCAGATCAGTGTTATTTTTTAATATTTTGTTTATAATTTCATTCCACTTCTCCATCTATCTGTGTATTCCTTTTAAGAAAAGTCCTGCCACAATAAATATTGTGAATAACGTGAATCTATATTACACATTAAAGGGAAATATAGGATTGTATTTGGCAATTTCTTGCCAAATGGGTGCATACGGGTGCAAACCCGTATTCATTAGCAAACTTTTATTTAAAAGAATGTAAGAGTATTATTACACAAACACCAACAAAAGAACCGTTTTCTCTTTAGAACTGTGAGAAATAATCCTGAATTATTCTTGTAATTGTGAACCAAAGTGTAGCCATTTTATACAAACATATTATATTGGG
>JANHFT010000541.1:127895-142942 GCA_032467955.1 Pseudoxenodon macrops | reverse complement strand
TCCCCTATTTTCCTCCCCAAAAACTCAGGTGCGTCTTATATTCAGGTGCGTCTTATAGTCCGAAAAATACGGTATATTTATAGGATGGTCTTCCGTATACGCAAAGCTTATGAGCTGAGTTGAATGGGTAAATGAGTCTACACCATACCATAAGAAAAAATGTATCAGGCCAGTCCTGAAGTTCAAATATAATTTTGGGCTTAGATCTAGAAAAGCAAATAGTCTTATCAATACTTCTTTTGCCTCCTTTATGTCTTATCCTTTAAGGAATGGGAGGACAATAAAGTGCCAAGAGAACAATGGAAGAAAGAGAAGAGCCACAATGGAAGTGTTTAGAATATACAGAGGTCTCCTTTATGACATGTTGCCTAACTATGGGTCTATAGGACATATACAGTAGTTAGACTAACAACATCTGCATTCAACTATAATAGCCAGAAAACTGTTAGCCATCACTATCTCATTATAAACTCTTGGATAGTATGCTTCAGAGGTGGGTTCCTAACGGTTCGGTCCGGTTCTACCGAACCGTTAGTAACTTCCCGGCATGGTTCAGTAGAACTTTTAGTAACATGGGCCTGCCATGTCCCGAGTTGGTTCTTGGGTTTTGCTTCTGTGCATGCACTGTGCATGCGTGCGCGCGCTCAAAGCACTGTGCATGCGTGTGTGCGTATGCGAAGTGAGTGCGCAGCCGCAGAGTACCCCTGAATGAACCACCAGTAAGAAGATTTAGAACCCACCTCTGGTATGCTTTTCACTTCTGCCAGCAATCTAGACTTTTCCTATCTTTTTTACATCTCTGGACATGTTCTTTATCTAGACTGCAACTGCCAAACTAATGAAAATAGAACCTGTTGCTTTTATAAACAATTTGTATAATGCATTGCTTGCATGTTGTAAAATATTCACTTGTGACTTTTGCAAAGTATAGGCATGATGGATAAGCAATATAATGCAGAATGGTGCCTTTTAAATTTAGTACATAGTGAATTAGTACATCTGCTTGTGAATGTTTTTGTTCCTTGAAAATGCTTCATTAAAAGACATGTTCTATGTCCTTCAACATAAATGTTCTTTCAATTCTTCAATGTTATGAGTGATAAAAAGCCCAGAGTAAATCATTTCATGTATTAAAATTTAGTTTAGTTTCATTTATAGGCTAACAGTTCACATCTCATTTCCTTTGGAAAAATCAAAATATACGGAAGTGACAAGCTAACAGTGAGTAATCAATTGTAGCCTTAGAATGTGTCAAAGTGTTTAGACTGTTATTTCCAACACATTTTGATGCAATACTTAATGAATTAATTCTTAATTTTGCTCAAATGCACATCACATCATGTTTACTCTTTCTAAACTAGCCACATGAACTATTGCCCCAAATTACAAACATTAGTAGTGGGTCAAGCCAACATTCAAACAGTGCTTTAGAAAATGAGTCAAAACAGATATCCATTATAGACCAGCTGCACAATGTGGGTGGATTTTCCATTTTCAAACAATGGTATTGAAGGTTATTTGCAAAGTCATTTATTACAGCATGGCATAACTTGGCTAGTTTCGGGAAAATATTTTCAGCTCTAAAAGTAATGAGCTTCTGTGGAAATACTATTTACCAAAATAATGATGTGCAAACAAATCTGTCTGTTTGTCTGTCTGTCTGTCCATCCACATACATACATACATACATTGAACCCTTCTTGATATCTAAATGGTATAAAGGTTAGATTGTTAAGAACAATTACTTACAACCAAGAAATCCCAAAAGAGTTTGGCCAGTTGTATTATTTTAATCTAGTCACATATTTCTTACTCACATTTCATATCTGTTGCAAAAAATAAAGTGAATAGTCATAGATTACATTATGACATGACTACTTTAGAAAAAAAATATTATGTGGCAAAATATTAATAAAAAGTTGTATTATCAAATAGTAAAGACATTTCCTTCAAATGTAACAGGGATACTAGCTACGAAGCCTTGAAATTATATATAAAAACCCTCGCTTTCAGATTATTTCATCCAATTATAATAATATAACTTGCAATAAAAATGTTCAACAAATCATATATACAGAACTTGTATGACTGCAAGTACTAAGTTAGCATAATGATGAGACAGGGTATATAGATATGATACTGGCCAGTTTGACTCTTTTTACATATTACACGCTTGGCAGCACCATAAAGTATGCAACATTTTACAAGCCATTAGCTAGTTAAAGAATCTGTGAAATAATCAGAATATCTTTGTAAAAAAACAGCCCATGGCTTCTGAAGGATCAATGACATTTGTATGTAACAGCAGATTTTTTTCCTGATACTTAAACAGAGATTGAGATGTTATATTGAGTTACAGATCCTGTTATTCAAATATGGCCTTTAAACATGATTTATATATAGTTAGCTTAGCTGGGGAACCCAACCCATTTTAGCATAATCAGTAAAACAAATCATGGCTTAGGAAATGTGTGAACTAAAACTGAAATTTACATTAGATGATCAGAATCTCCTCCTGCTTTTCTCTTCTTCTGTTTTCCCCTCTTCATTCCTCATCTGGAATGTGGCATGTAGAATGATTAACTGCTTTCTTTGTATTGGAAGATTTCAAAACAAAATACAAATATAAAATGCTATTCTTTCAAAAAAGATGGAATACTTAGTGATATTAGCTATAGCTTTAAACAAAAACAATAATACTGACTGACATTTGTCTTCCTCTACCCAGGACAAAAATTAGAATTATTTGAAGACAATTTTATAAACAGTTTTGAAAAGGGTTTTCCGCAGATGAATTTATAAATGCAAAAACATACGTAACTCTACAGTATTCCAGTATTTGAGAGGCTGCCACAAAGAAGAGTGGGTCAAATTATTCTCCAAAGCACCAGAGGGCAGGACGAGAAACAATGGCTAGAAACTAATCAAGGAGAGAAGCAACATGGAATTAAGGAGAAACTTCCTAACTGTGAGGACAATGAACCAGTGGGACAGCTTGCCAACCAGAAGTCGTGGCCACTCCATCAATGGATGTTTTTAAGAAGAGTCTAGACAGGCACTTATCTAAAATCGTATAGGTTCTCCTGCTTGAGCAGAGGGCTGGACTAGAAGATCTCCAAGGTCCCTTCCAGCTCATTCTATTCTATTCTAAGAAGCTTTAAGATGACTTGAATAATCAGTTGTGCAATCAGTTTTTATCAGGTATGTTCATTTGATTATGCTTTTAAAAACCTGCCCAATTCTGTTATTTATAGCCTATTTAAAAGTCAGAAGCAATCTTTCTTTAACCCAGGTGTTGAAATTTGTTTACATGCAAAATGCTCCATTACTAATTTTTTTCTCTCACTCTCTTTTCCTCTCCCCTCTCCCTCTCTTTCCCTGGTTTTCTAGAAGTGGTTAGTTATTGCTTCCTTCCTAGTATTGAGAAAGAATGACTGGCCCAAGATCACCTACCTGGCTTTGTGCTTAATGTTGGAATTCAACTCATATTTTTTCTAGCCTGATTTCTTCACCGCTACACCAGACTGGCTTGCATTACTATATGTTCTGAGCTAAAAATGTTAAAATATGTTTTTTAAAAAAGTGAGCAGTAGCCTGCTCTAATCTTTCCTTAATTAGATGCAGATACCAATATAATGCTTCCCCATCTCATTAGCAGCTTCCATTTGAATAACTTCCATTTAAAGAACAAACATATAATCAAGCAGGTGTTTATTTTCTTAGTACTGCTAGTAAAAAGCCATACAACCAAAGGACAAACCCCACACTTTGATTTAACATCTTAAATTATTCCTCTGTGATCTTCTATAGTTTGTGCTAATCATCTTGTTCACCCCCCCACTTCTCTCTGTATTACGTCTGCCAAGAACCACACCAGTAAAAGTGATAGGACACTTCCTCCTTACATCCAGAATGGCACGTCATAGTTTCAACCAAAGGAACTGGCAATGGTAGAAGTTAGTTAGCAGACTTCTGTCTGCAAATTCTGATTCTTACTATTTATGGCTCAGCGGTTAAAAACACTTGTCAGCTGAAAAGCTGACAGCCCAGTTTGAGATCTGAGTGCCGCACAACGGGGTGAGTTCCCATTACTTGCCCCTGCTCCTGCCCACCTAGTGGTTTGAAAGCATGCAAATGCAAGTAGATAAAGACATACTACTTTGGTGGGAAAGTAACAGCATTTTGTTCACCTTTGACATATAGCCATGCTGGCCACATGACCACATAAAATGTCTTTGGACAGTGCTGGTCCCCTCAGCTAAGAAATGGAGGTGAGTCCCATGCCCAAGAGTTGGACATGGCTAGACAGGGAAATCTTTACCTTTTTATTGTTTATGTAGAGGGGCAACAGGGTTATAAATAAGCAATTTAATGTAAAAAAATACAGTCAGCAGTGAATATGGAAAGTTGCTTTAGAAAGGAATGAGCAACATTTGGAAATATTTCTGGGTAAGATGTTTTTTTCTTAAAACACATCTGATTGATGGGGAAAATACAAAGCAGCTGTGAATGATTTTCCAAATGTTACCATTCTGTTCTCCAGTTGCTCTCTATCGATTGTGCATTCTAACTGCATTGTTACAGCTATCTTTGACAGTGCTCCTAATGAAAGGGCCTTTCTTAAAGAAGCTGAGCATGTCACTTTCTGGAAATTAATTTGAAAAAGTTTGTGATAGCTCCTCATTCACCTTTTTCAGGGGTGGGGGGAGAAGGTGGCTTTAGAAGTTGGTGGTGAAAGATGCAGTGCTAATGAGAAGCTCAAACCAGTCCTCTGACTTGCCGAATAACAACTGTCAAAACCCAGTCTTATCAGTGTAAATAACTCTTAGGCATGCAGGACTGAAGAAACTGCCTTGCCTTGATTTCATAGGTACTGTATAAGCAATCCTTGAAATATTTCAATGAAAACAAGCATTGGTTATCTCATCCTCTTTCTATTTATCTTGGGGGGGGTTGTTACATTTACAGTGCTTTTAACAGATGAGGAACAAAGGGAAACATTACAAAGCAATGATCAAATGTGTGTCTGTGTGAGAGAGAAAGAGAAAGCATGTGTGCATGCAATGTGTTTGTGTGTGTCAGTGGTGGGTTTAAAATGTTGTTACTGCCGGTTCACTTAGGGGCGCGCTGCAGCCACACACATGTTTTGCACGCTGTGTGCACTTGCATGCACAGTGCTTTAAAAAAAAACAAGATGGTGGTGCCTACAGCACCACTGAAAGAACCGACTCGGGGACATGGCAGGCCCGGATTACTTAATGGTTCCACCAAACCAGGTCGGTAAGTTACTAACGGTTTAATAGAACCGGATCAAACCATTAGGAACCCACCTCTGGTGTGTGTGTGTGTGTGTGTGAGAGAGAGAGAGAGAGAGAGGGGGGTGGGTTCTGAATCGGATAGAACCGGTAGGAACCCACCTCTGGCATGTACATATGCATATATATAGCATATGTATGTGCATGGGTGTGTATCAAAATGTCATTTTTTAATATGTGCCAATGTGTTCAGAGAAAAACACAGACAATAATCTTCTCCTCTTCTCTTCTCTTCCCATCTCATCTCATCTTATCACCATCTCGCCTTATCGTCTTATCTTATCATCTTATCATTATGATGCATCTGGTCCAACTATTCATTATTAGATGGTCTCTGGTCTTTGACTGTAAAAAAACACATTGACTTGACATTATTACTTGCCTCCATTCATAATAAGGGCCCACTTGTTGGGAGTTGGGTATTGTACAAGTTACCCAATCAATTATTGTTACTCTATGATAGAAACTAGGTTTTACTGAGAGTGATGGGAGCTGTAGTCAAACCCAACTGCCAATCTAAACACCCAGCAAATGAAGAAAGCAATTGAATAACAAAAGTTAATATTACTTGCTATTTCTGCAATTGCTTTCAAGGGTTAGATTTATGGTCTGCTTTTGGCATATTTTGATGGATTAATCGTTGCTGTGATTTAGCTTTTTATGATGTACAAACCCAGCTCCTATGTCCTGTAAACCATGATTAATGAGCTAATATGCTATGGGAAGCCCCACCACTGTGGTTTATCTGGTAAATCATAGTTAAGAAAACCATGATTTACTGTGTGGTGTGAGCCAAGTATTGGATTGCAAATATTTCTCTCACCTTGTTCTCTTTTTATTCCTGAAACATTTTCTCCTTCTCTGGTCATTTTTGGGATCAGGACTGCAAATCTGCCAAATTATCACCCCGTGGTTATTATACACAAAGCTATAAACTCTCAACGATTTACATCTCCTGTTCACAAGGATGCAAATTTATCAGAGATAATTAGGTATGAAAGGAGGAACCTCTTCTTCCATAACAAAACTCATTTCCCCAATCTACAATCAATGCAGGATTTTTAATTTGCAGCCCTTTGGGGTGTTGTTAGCAAAATACCTTCTTAAAGGTGAGGCCCCCAGAGGTATTTACTTTTCTTTGTGGAGCGAAACTGTTATTACTTAGTGAGCTCCTACACGTGCAAAAAAAAGGGGGAAAAAACCCCAACCCATTCTTTGCCAGCTTCTCATTTCTAATCTTTGGGAAAATGTCATCCTCAAAATAACACCAGCCGGTGAAAAGAAAGATTTTAAAAAACGGTAAAGAAATTTGTAATGAAAAAGCAGAGCCCCCAAAGGCAGAGTGTACGAAAGAAAAAACACGAATATAATGATGTTGGCACCAACAAGCAAGCCTCTCTGGAAACTGAGGAGGAAAAGAGTTAATTTAAGAAGACATTGCGCCAGTTTTTCAATAGAATTGTCTCTGCTTTTGGCTGCTTCTCAAACTATTATGAAGGATTCTAACTGCCTTTGTTGATCACATCCTATCATTCTCTAAATGTCTGGACTCAGTTGCAGAAATGTCTGATTATTGTTGCAAGATGAATATATACATATAAGCTAGGAATCTTACAGGCTCTGTCTGGGCTCACAGATGTTCTGCTTCCATTCTGCTTCTCCGCGGGTTCCAGAAAGGACATTGGAGCGATCCCGTCCTGGTCCAAAGTAATTCAAAATAGTCTGATCCCCGCTTCTTGAATTAATATGCAGACCATAACTTTCCCAAGTAGCAAACCCTGCTGTGCAAGCATAACCTAATGTGCCTTTAAATATGCATTTTGAAAGTGGAAACATTATTAAATATGTATTAAAATATGACATCAATATTCTTAGGCGTGATTTTTTTTTTCCCCATGCAGATTTTTGCAAAGATGGGTTTTAGGAGTAAAGAAATTTGGCACCCAGATTTGGCTGGTCCAAATTCCTCTCCAGCTTCATTGCCGTATCGATAGTCCTTTTGTCTTTATTTCAGCTTTTTGCTGGCTAATTAAGGACCCAGCTCTAGAACTGTAGACAGACTGGTGTCTAAAGAGGTAGAGGTGGACAAGACATCCCCAACAGCAAATGGACAGTTTTGGGGTTTAATCTGCCAGTTTTGGTCATCATATTATACAAAAGAAGTAGAGACTCTGGAAAGAGTGAAGAGCAACAAAGATAATTCAGGGGCTGGAGGCTAAAAGATACGAAGAACGGTTGCAGGGATTGGGGTTGTCTAGTCCAATGAAATGGGACATGGTGACTCAGTGGCTAAGACGCTGAGCTTGTTAAAGTCGGCAGTTTGGCGGTTCGAATCCCTGGCACCACGTAACGGAGTGAGCTCCCGTTACTTGTCCCAGCTTCTGCCAACTTAGCAGTTGGAAAGCACGTAAAAAATATGCAAGTAGAAGAAAAAGGACCACCTTTGGAGGGAAAGTAATAGCGCTCCGTGCGCCTTTGGCATTTAGTCATGCCAGCCACATGACCACGGAGATGTCTTCGGACAGCACTGGCTCTTTGGCTTTGAAACAGAGATGAGCACCGCCCCCTAGAGTCGGGAACGACTAGCACACATGTCCGAGGGGAGCCTTTATGTTTTTAGTCTAGTGAAAAGAAGGACCAGGGGCGACACGATAGCATCTTCCAATATTTGAGGGGCTGCCACAAAGAAGAGAGGGTCAAGCTATTCTCCAAAGCACCAGAAGGCAGGACAAGAAGACGCAACGGATGGAAACTATTCAAGGAGAGAACCAGCCTGGAACTAAGGAGAAATTTCCTGACAGTTGGAGCAATCAACCAGTGGAACAGCTTGCCACCAGAAGTTGTGGGTGCTCCATCACTGGAGGCTTTTAAGAAGAAACTGGACAGCCAGAGTGGTACATGGTCTCCTGCTTGAGCAGGGGGGTTGGACTAGAAGACCTCCAAGGTCCCTTCCAGCTCTGTTATTCTGTTAAGATGCAAAATGTTTTGTTCTCGTGCTTTCTTCAAGCTCCACTGGTTGAAGAGCAATGAAGAGGGATTCCGGTGGGAGGGTGAAATGGAAGCTCTCCATCGTTTGGTAGGAATTCCTTGCTAATCTTAATTCCCTCCCATTTCATCATTTCCAAGGGCTTTGGATCAGGGGTGAAATCTAAAATTTTCCCTACCGGTTCTGTGGGTGTGGCTTATTTTGTGGGTGTGGCTTAGAGGCCAGGTGACTGGGTGGGTGTGCTTTTACACTTTATACAGAACACAAAAATCTTTTACACTTTTACACAACACAAAACAACTGACTCAGACACCATGCAAAAGCAGCTGTACTGACTCACACCCAATGCAAAAGCACACAAAATGGCACCAGCAACAGATTTAACAGTTTTAACAGAACCAGTTCCATGACGTCACCAGCTGCTTGCAATCTACTCTATAGAACCGGGCCGAACCGGTAGGATTTCACCCCTGATCCTCAGCCTTGGAAGTTTATCAGATGATTTAATCCAGACTCTGTCTCAACCCAATTTATCTCAAGGTTTATTGTTGTGGGGAAATTAGTAGGAAGGAACACTACTGCCAAGCACAATAAAAAAGGCACTTCAAATGAATATAACTTATTGCATGCTAATGCTTTCTACAAGAATCTGAACTACTAACGAACAAAGCAAATGAGCAATACACAAGATTTAATGGAATTTAAGGTGGGCTAGACATAGATTTCTTGTAGACATGAAGAGACTTGAGACTGATGATGCGTTTGACTCCTCCCTTGGGCTCAGCCTGATCATCTCCTATAACTGCCTATGCTTGCTTGAATCAATGAAAGGTATAAATCTAATAAATAACCACTCAAAGTTGGTTCTGTTTTCAGCATCCTGATTACGTGGTCAATGTCATTTCATCTGCATTTTAAATTATGTGATTTTGGTATGTGTTTTATATTTAATGAATTAATTATGTAGTTATGGGGGTGGTGGTGACATAAGCAAAGAAAAGCAGACCAACTCAGAAAAAAAAAGGTGCCTAGTAAAGTTATTCTCACCTCTTGTTTTACCAGCACTAATTATCTAATTATTGGCAACATGAGAGGCAGCATCTCTTCTTACCCTTTTTGGAGTACACATGTACATTGTAAAGTTATGTAAATTGTCACATAACTCAAGGCAGCATACAGAAAAGCTGAATGCAATAAAATAACAACAAAGAGCCACTATGGAATACAAAGTTTGAAAGTTATAGCATTGTAGTAAATTCACAAAATCTCTAGCTCTGGGCTTCCTAGAAATGCTACGTAAGTGTGAATGGCCTTTCTTCAGAGAACGGGTCAAGGCCATGCAGACCTTGGTGCCAAAGGGCAAGAGTGGGAAATGACCGATGGTGGTCTAAAAAGCACCAAATATTTTAGAATTAGACTATCTGAAATATCTAGAATAGTCAGGTGTATTAATTTATAGAAGAGCAGCTATTTTGGAAGGCCCGATTAATCAGTGCCCAATCCTAATCTGGTTTAAAGATGTCGTACTTCATAGCTGTACATCCTGTCTCTCCATGTATGCATAACATAGACTGAGTTGAAGACTCTCAGTCACAGCCTGGATAAACTAGAAGCTTAAAAAATAAATTATACACCTTGGATTTGGCCACTGCAGTGCAAAGAAAATATGTATAGGTCGGTGCTTCAAAATTTAAGCTCTAGGCTTTTCCCTCCTATCTTTCTAAGTTAATGGATACTTGGCTGGTCGATTATAGGCTTTGAGTGGCAGCTGACAAATGTAATATAACATTTCTCTCTAGCCTGGGAATTGCTGGTTCTTGCTTCAACAGTCTCACCTTTTTCCAAAGGTAGCAAACTACGTGGGGTGAGAGAGTAGGGACCTGAAGCTAAATGTTAGAAGGAAAGCAGAGTGAGCTGGCACAAAGGTTATCTACTCAGTCTTTCTCAGTAGGATGATGAAATGTATTGTATCTCTATTTCAGTTTCACATTTATCTCTAAATGTTCCTCTATTCAGATAGTTAGCATATGAAAAGCTTATGTAAATGTATGCCCCATTTTCTCCCCTTTTATGTGGAGTATTTCCTAATTTTTATGACATGCAAATAGGCATCATATGCCTGGTTTCAGTATAAACATTCTTGAATATTAAGGTCAGCCTCTAAGGCTCTGGTTCATGAAGATAATGAAAAAAGAGAAATAAGTATCTAAAGGAACATGTCTTGATTAGTCCGGCATTTTAATTCTTTTTAAGTACTTATAAATGTAAATTGACATTATTTCTCTGCTATGCTGAAATCCTGCTTTGAGATTAATATCACTTTATGGCTTTATGATTGTACTGTAAAAGAACCAGTTTAGTAATTAAGGCACCAGACTAGAAACTGGGAGATGGTGAGTTCTAGTCTTGCCAGAGGCACAAACCCAGCTAGTTGATCCTGGGCCAGTCACTCTCTCTCAGCCCATAAAGGTAACAATGGCAACCCGCAGCTAAAAAACCTTAGCCAGAAAATTGCTGGGGCATGTCCAGGCAATTGTCAGGAGACAACATTGACTTGAAGACACCAATATATAAGGGATATGGGTAATCCTCAAGGTACAACAGATCATTTAGTGATCATTCAAAGTTACAACACACTTCCCCAAAGCCATGTACGACCATGATTAGAAGATAAGAATTTTACAAACGTTATCCAGTCATTTGGACTTACGAATGACCAGGTGGCTTCATAACTTTGCAGAGATGCTGAAGCACGCCCACCTATCTCTTCCCCCACATTCTTGCCCTGCCAGGTCCCCAAAAGTACTGGACCTGCTTCCCACCCCCATTCCACCTCTCACAATTCTTGCTTACCTTCCGGACATCAAAGATGATGAAGATGGATTTTTTGAACATACAGTGTGCTGGACTGAGAGACAAACATCATCTATCAGATGTAACTCAGTGGCAATATTTATAGCTACAACATTTGTTAACATTGTTTGGGTCAGCAGAATTTTCAGCTTCTGCAATACCCAAGATACTACAACAATTGGTTAAACCTTTTAAAACGAAAAAAAAACTTACTATTAGCTTTTTAAATAGATATTTGTTATCAATAAATCAGTTTGATAGGCAATAGTTAAGAGATGATTGGAATAAAGAATGAGAGATTCCTCTGTTTCTAAGACAATAGAAGAGTGTATTAACGTCTATAGCAAAAGTGTCAATGGAATTTAAACTATAACTTATACAACAAAAAGTAATATTTAGAATATATTGGATTTCATTACGTCCGTACAGGAAAGGATTGTTTAAGGCAGAGGTGTCAAATTCGCAGTCCATGGGCCAGATGCGTCACATGCTGTCCACATCCATGCCCGGTTTAGTGAAGGGGAAAAAAGTTGTGATACGTCATGTGACGCCACAGTGACAACGTGAGATTGACACCCCTGGTCTAGAGATAGTTGCAATTCAATTCTTAGGCCACAGGAAAGAGGACAGTGGTTTGCCAAACATGACCCGATTGGACTATCCGCATGTTCCTCGTGCATTGTAGATGTAAATTTTTGAGAGCTGGTCAGCAAGAGAACTGAATAATTCCCCAAATTAGCTAACTTGCTGATAAATGGGATGCTAAAGCACACACGTAGCCAGGTTTCAAAATCTAGGACATTTTGTTGGAGATTTAAGAAGGCTTCCTTAAAATATATGCTTTTACAATGTCCTATACTTACTATGTTTTGGGAGAAAGTAGTGAATTATATAAATGTGACTGTGCAGCCAATGCTAATTTTTTGGAGGATTTTCTTTTGAATTACATATCTAGCTCGTGAAACTTGACAACTAGACAAAGTAAATTGATTTTGCAGACCCTTATTATAGCTAAAAGACTGATATTGCAACATTTGTAAAGATAAAGGTATGACCCCATTTATTCGATGGGGTTGTAGACTTGATTGAACTTGCTCCTTATGGGCAAATTGTCAATAGACGTAGATTTTATATAGATAAATATAATAAAATATGGGATTCATTTATACGAAATGCAGTAGGTTAAAAAAAATGCTAAATAGGAAGAGATATTTTGTTAAAATGTTTGCTGAAATTAAGATACCGGTATATTATGTCTTCTGTATTCTATAATTTATTAAAGAAATTATCTGCTCCCAAAGAATGAAATAGGGTTTGGCAAGATAATCTCCTGGAAAGTTCACGTTGACATTTGATAATTTCTGTCTTGTTCTCAGGTATTTGCTGATCAGTTTCTATGGTCTCTGGATTTTTTTTCCAGATGCCTATGTCAGAGTGACTGATCCGTAACTCACTGAATCACCCCTTTCTCCTTTCATGATGATAGAGGCAAAATAAGGATTGAGATAATTATTTCAGTACCTTAGGATGCAATTCGCCTGGCTTCAATGCTATCCTTCATTTACCTTCTCACAATCTCTGGATGAAACTTTCAGGAACTTTCTCTCTAACAAGAGAGAAAACCAAGCAGGGTTTGGGTGGGTTCTAACTTACCTCGGCACCGGTTCGCTGCCTCCCACGCCGCATGGGCGCGCCTCATGCGTGCACATGCGCAGTAGAAAAAGCCCCAACCCCCCCAAAAAAGACCAAAAACAAGATGGCGACACATGCGCAGTGCCGTAAACTCGGCATCTGCGCATGTGCAGAATAAAAAAAATCTGAAAAAAAGTGGAAAAAAAGATGGCGACGCCTACGGAGCAGAACCAGCTTTGTGATGTCACCAGCGGCCTAATACCTACTCGGTAGAACCGGTCCGAACCGGTAGGAACCTACATCTGAGTATAGGAGTTAAAATAGCTCTGTTCTGCTTTAAGCAGCTGATCCTTCCCTGTCCTGTTTATTTTAAACATCTCTGCAGAAGGCCTTTTTGCTGATCCTAGCATCCTTCATCAACTTTGGCAGATTCTGAGCTTTGACTTTTTTGACACCATCTTGACAGTTCCAAGTTAACTGCATGTATTCCTTCATGGTGGCCTGGCTGTTTATCATTCTGCCACCAAATCATTCTGCCACCAAGGAGGTTACAAAATAAAATACAATTGACACATTCACTCTACAAGGAGAAAAATAATAAAATAAAACATTGGTGATAGAGAAAGGAAAATAAATAGGCAATGAAAAAACTTAATCTAGAGCTTTCATAACAATAGAGCTGCAAAGAACTAAATCCCACCCACCCCAAACTCAAGAAATCAGTAAAAATAAAAATAAAAAATCTAATAAAAAGTGATTTTATGAAGGGTAACATTCAAAGTTCCTTCTGGAAGTATTTAGCCTTCACTAATTTCTGGGAGGTCATTACTAGAAAGGATCAATCTGGCTTCTAGAGGGAAACTTTTCTAAAGTTTTGCTGCAATATTTGAAAAGCAACCTTTTCCAGAGTTAGCTCCCCATAACACATGAAAATGGGATGCTTATAGCAGCATCTCCAAAGAGGATCCCTTCAGTTGATTGAAACTAGTTGATGTAGTAGATGATCCTATAAGTACCTTTGAATTGTATCTGGAAATGTATTGGTAATGAATACAGGGTCTACAAGTTGGGTATAATATGATCATAATGTATAGACAAGAACTGCCCATGCATTTTGCATCAAGTATAGTTTCCGAGTGTAGAATGTTATTTGTTTTAAAATCTCAATTTTTATTTATACATTGGCTTTAATTTTCCTCTACTATTTCCCTCACTGGTATTGTTTGGAATTATGCTAATATTATCTTCCTTTTAGAATAGCAACTCTAATACCGACCGGTATTATAATTCCCATCCCTCTAGAGATCCTTTTCCCAACAGTTTATTCTGTCATTATTTATTTAATTAATTAAACAATTTTTTTAAGTCAAAGATACCACATATAGCTTATATTTCCTTAAAAATGAGGGTTCCACCACTGCACGGTCATTCCCCTAAATAATCATGCCACTTCTTTTTCATAAACTAAATCTTCCTTATTGGTTAATATCAGATAAAGGGTAGCTGATCTTCATTTTTGCATTCTTTCATCCTCTGAAGGGGAAAATTATCAGAAAGACAAACCGGGAATTATCTGGAAGGACCACTGTTTGGCAGATTCAGTCTCCCAACAAATGTAGAGATCTTTAAAGTCCCCCATGTCTTAATGAGACTTTGAACAATCTGTAAACTGTTTTTGGAGGGTTTGCCATAATCTTCTTGCTTGGATGGTCAATATTAGATCAGACAGTAGATAGCATTGCTTTTACTTGTTCCTCCTTTTATGGTAGTGCAACATGTTCTCTCCAGTATTGTCAAGTTAGTTCACTTGAATTTCTGAGCAGGAGTGCAATTCTTTTGCTCTGTTGTTGATGTTCCTTTTGAGTAATGTGTTTTAGCCATCTTTATCTGTATCTCTGCAAAAAGTGATTTGTAGCAAATGCTAGACCGACCTTGAAGAAAATGGCAAAAAGCAAATGCATCCATTTGTCAAATACTTAATATCAGCTGATTGAAATCCAGAATATTGATTATGTCAATAACTATATTCATAATAGTACGTCACAAAAGCAACGGCTATATTCCTCCACTACAATTCATTGGGGAAATAATAGAATTTCTGACTGCTAGTTAGATGTATTTAGAGGAATTGTGTTCTCCCAAAGAAATGCGAACTGCAGCAAAATGTATTTTGGTGAACAATCACAAATAAGTAAGTAAGTAAGTAAGTAAGTAAGTAAGTAAGTAAGTAAGTAAGTAAGTAAGTAAGTAAGTAAGTAAGT
>JANHFT010000541.1:66266-97563 GCA_032467955.1 Pseudoxenodon macrops | reverse complement strand
AAGAAGAAGAAGAAGAAGAAGAAGAAGAAGAAGAAGAAGAAGAAGAAGAAGAAGAAGAAGAAGAAGAAGAAGATGATCAGAAAACTATTTAAATCATCAGCAATGAACTTGATTGAATGAGATTTCACCTTTACCTGATTGGGAGAAAGATTCTTCTTTTTTAACTATTTTTGCAATGTAAACTTTGTTGACTTCAATGTCTTGTTTTAACTCAGGTTAATTGAATCTTATTCCTATCAGTGCAATTGTATAGGTAATTTGAAATTTTATTTCATATAAATCAGCAATTCAAACTTTATCAGATCACTCTTATAAATGTACATGTTCTATTTATCTCTTAAATAAAGTGTTTAATGCATTTCACTTTTGTTCTATGGGGATATTTGTGTCACTATATGGACCTGGCTTGATTCTCCATCACTGTGTGAAAAATTCAATTGCAAAAATCATAACTGATAACTTAGCAAGTTTGTACCATACTTTCATCATTCCCCAGACCAGTAATATTATTAGAAGAATGTATTATTAGGAGTCATGGTGGCGCAGGTGCTAGAATGAGCATTGCAGGCAAACTCTACAATGGAGCCAGGATTTCGTTCCTGACTGGCTCAATGCTGACTCAGCCTTCTATCCTTTCTGAGGTCAGTAAAATGAGGACCCAGGTTGTTGGGAGCAATATGCTGACATTTGTAAATCGTCCAGAGAGTGCTGTATAGCACTATCGAGTGGTATATAAGTCTAAGTGCTATTGCTAATATAAAGTTCAACAACTTAAATACATCCAAACAAGAAAACTTACTCAAGACCCAATTTAAAAAAAAGATTGTAGAAAAAATATGCTAAAATAAATAGAATATACCCAAAATATAATATGAAATATAAATGTTTAAATGATCTGAAGTCATTACATATCTAAATAGGAAAGAAAATAAATCACATCTGATTTTTTAAAAAGAAATTTCTACCAAAAGAAGTTGAGGACTGGGTAAAAATGATCTTGAAATGAAAAGTTGCAACTCAAAAGAAAACCTGAATTAATTATCTGAATTATTTCACCTCAGAAGATAAGCATGCTTGAAATTGGATAATCTAATGAAGAGACTCTGCAAAATCGAGGCACATAAAGTGACATGAGGTTAAGTCCTGTAAAAAAAGTAACAGATCACTATAATGTCCTTTCAAAAAAAGAGTAGTGGTACTAATTGGTTAGCCTACTGTCTGTGCTTTGCAACTTGACAGAACATGTTGTTGAGGATAAAACTGTAAAGAATATAAGGGGGGGGAAAATCTGCATGCCAAGCAACATGGTCTGCCAAGCCATTCTTGGCACAATGTTTTTCAATGAGAATATCAATGAGTATCTAGCTAAGGGTGGTTTGATAACATTAAAACAGTGCTCTAAATGTATTGGAATTTCTTGGCAAGGCAGTCTTTTTAATAAGCTTGATCACTTCACATGATTTGCTGAAAAATGTTCTCCTATTCTAGCAAATAAGAACCTTCCTATATGTCAGCATATTGCTCTTTCTTGTAGCAGCTCTCCAGAGCTACAAATTGGAGTTTTTGCTATCCCTATAGGGAAAACTGAAATGAAATCTCAGATTTCTGTATGCAAAGCAGAGCTCTTCCCTTAATTCTGGAAAGATTACTAAACATTTTCTAAATGGTAACAATAGAATCTTTAGGGAAAGGTTTTTGCTCTTTAGATAAAGAAGACAGAGCTCATTTTGCTGGGTTTTGAAGCTCATTTTGCTTTCACGTTGTTGATTGGCATTTTTTTTTGTCAGCTACTCTAATAAAAAGTTTACATTACTTGAATTTTATACTATATTAGGGAACTTGGAACTGCACAGTTCTGCTTGGAATTTCAGATGTTGCATTTAGTTCAACATAAAATAACAAGAGCAAGGATCTGGCACATCTAGTAGTTTAGCAGCTTAAGCACTATATACACTAAGTATCGGTAAAGAAGGATCCAGATACATTTTGCAATATGGACAATAGTCTATTATTGTCTTCTTAGGCAGAAGAAAGACAATAATGGAAATATAATAAGGAGGAAGACACTGCGGGAGCTTCCTAACAATGTAAACCTTGTATCTCTTAATATAAAGATTCAAATAAAGGAGTTTCTCTTTGATTACTTATTTCTTTATCACTTTCCCAGACAACTCTGGGCATTTCACAGTCTAAAACACAGTACGGTATAAAACAAAATGCAACAAAACATAAAACATAACCAGCATACACACACATACACATTTCATACACACAACATATCTCCACAATACCTACCACTAACAGGGGACCCACCCAGGGGTGGGTTCTACTTACCTTTCCTACTGGTTCTGGTCACGATGGAAGTGCGTGTTTTGCATGCACACACTCGCTGTGCTCACGTGCGACCCCAGCACATCTGGCTATTGCCTCAATAATAAACCTCTGCGCATGCGCAGGAGGATTTGCACATGAGCAGAGGGTTATTTTCGAGGCAATTTCCACCAAGAGGACTGATTTCCTCCCAGAGAACCGGCTCAGGGGCGTGGCCAGATGGCTGTTGCTGCCAGTTTAGTGAGCGGAGGCAAATCTCCATTAACGATTCTATAGAACCAAGCTGAACCGGCAACAACCCACCTCTGGACCCACCCAAGCCACTTAGCCCCAGATCTGGGGACACAACCAATTTTTCAAAGATAGCCCTGAAGGTAGGCAAGGTGAAGGACATGGAGATCTCTAGTGAATGCTGTTCTAAAGAGGAAGTACAATGTTCAAACTCTCATGATTTGTTTAACAATTTGAATAACAGTATTTCTGATAAAATCCAGAATAAGGTTTCCTCACTGTAATCTCAAGCAAGAGCTCTACGCTATATAATGGAGAGGAAGAGTAAATTTGTACAGATCTCCTGAAAAGACGGGAAGGGATAATGATTACCTCCCTATTCCCTCTACCCCTTCCTAAATTCCTACATTCCTACTTCCATAACATACTTAGAGGGGTGTTAACCCACAATGTATCACTATTCCAGGAAAAAGAAATAACAAGTCTTGAATTAATTGTGAAATTTCAATAATTTCCAATGGATGGATAGTAGATTTACGAGCCTGGAACCTGGTATATCTGGGATTCATCGAGACCTTAAAATGAGGAAAACTAATTATTTAAATTTGCTAAAGTTTGGAGGGATTGAAAAGAATTATTACTTGTCATGAAATCAGAATTAAGTCCTACAATAACTTCATACAAATCTACAAAGTGAACTATTTATTCTCTTGGAAAGGAGATATTAAGAAGTATTTCATCTGCTGGTGAGATTCTAGTATAATTTGTACTCCTCAGCTGAGTTGCACCTTTCTCCTCCTATCATTTTTACTAAATGAGTACAGAAAGTTGTTTTTTAAATGTCTTTATTCCTAGACTCAGAGAGGTTATTGGTAATAATTTAACTCAAGCTAGAGGCTTAAATGGAGGTGGCTGGTTGTTTTTATATATTAGTGCAATTGAAGTGGTATTTCTCTTTTTATCATATGTTGGTATTATGTTTAATTTCTTTTAATTTCTTTTTAAACTTACATTGATATTCAGTATTTTAAAGTTTTCTCTCTTTGGATCAATACTTTATGAAGCTTACTACAGTGTGACAGGGCTGTAAAGTTTAGAAATTGCCCTGGAGAAATATTTTACCTATATGAAGGCATAGCTCTTAAAGTAATTAGCTAGAATATAAATGAACTCCCCCCCCAAAAAAAATGGAAACCTTTTTTAATAACCTGGAAAGTTATAAGCAGATATAATTACGTTGCAAAAAACACATATTCTAGTTAATTAAAGACTTTTCTTGATGCCTACAAGCTTGGACAAACTCATATTAGGGGATGCTTAAATAAAGTACCATATGTGGGGTAGTATTATGCTTAACAGCAATCTTAAAGCATGAGAATTAAGATAATGAAGGATATTTTATTTTATTGCTGGTAATATTAGCTAATATCGCGATTAGCTTTTGCTCTGATTAGTTCTTACAGCCCTACAAAGAATAATCCTGAAATATTTCATAAGTGTTTCCTTAAACTATGTAAAGTACATTTTCAACATGTAATTTATGGTGTGGATTTTAACTTCATTCAAGGATCTCAGCTAGATGGAAATATTACTTATATGTCATCTGACTCTGAAGGACTCTGGGTGGTTCACAGCAATCAAACAAAGAAATCACAATAAAATCAATAAAAGAAAAGGCTAAAAGTTGGTAGGTGTGAGGAAGTAAGGGGTCTCACTCTCTCTTGCCAAAGTCCTGGAGGAAGATCCAGGCCTTCACAGGTCTTCTAAACAATGGTAGGATGAGGTCATTGGGATCTAAAGGGATCCATGCATTGTAATATGTTGAATTAAATGCATGTAAATATATATTTTCAATTTCAAGATATAATCTGATGGCAAAAACTTCCTTTAAATTTTAGGAGTAAGATTATTGTAATTAAAATAATATTTCATCAAGATTGGCATTCTTAAGAGATGAAACACTTGAAATAAAACCAATCATTCAATTTTATATGAAAAAAAACCAAAATGAAAGATGACATTGATTACTGAACTGTAGAATGAAGAATGCATATACCCAATCTTAGAAAATCAATGGGTCCAAATTTTAAGGAAAACAGTTATTCAGAAAAATATTATTTCATGTCCGTTGGATGCCTCAGAAAATGTTTTAAAACAGTTGGACATCAGCTTTTTTTTAATTTGTATGTATACTAACAATATACCAAATTACAGGATTACTTAATTTACAGGATTTGGCCTTGTCCAGCATAGCTTTGTTTTCATTTTGGATCATAATATATGTCAATAATACTGTAGAGAGAAATATAATAGATAAACAGTAATAAAGCAAATGCCACTTGGTGGTATACGCGTGATTTTAAACTATATTTCCAAAATTTAGAAATTGTTATTTTGTGAAGAACTTTGGCTCCACTGAGCCTAGAGATTGCCAGAATGAATCATATAATGTAAATGGAACTAATTCTCCTGATACCAAGGAATGGAACCAGGATATGAGTCTGTTATCTATTTTTGAAATGTTTTTGTGTTCAAAACTTGAGAAGATGAAGCAATATATTTGCATAAGATTTCATGACAAGACAAAGATATGAATTAAGTCTATATTGTTGCTAAATGGATATTACTTGGACTTTTTACTTTTTAAAATATTTTTCCTTTTTTTCTTATTGCGTCTAATTTATTTTATCACAATGTATGTAGATTCTTTTTTTCACTGTGTAACCACCACTGTATTTTTCTCTCTCTTGGTATTGTAGTTGTTTATGTTAAAGAGTAATTTAAAATGTAATAAAATTAGTTCAGTCCAAGATTCATACCCTTACCATATAATTGATTGCTATCTGCTATGTATGTGTACATGTTTAGGGAAGGAGAAATGATGCAAAAATTGAGTGGATACTTAGTAAATACTTAGTGGAGAGGTACACCCAGTCCCCCATCCGAAAAGGCTTGTGTGACACCCATTTTTTGTCGGCCTGTGCCTTATGGGTTTTGGCCACCTTCCACAGTCCCGTCTTTACAGCATGGGTTACTGAGCTACTCGGTTTCCTGTGTGTTTGCTTGGATCCTCACCCAGTCCAGGCCTGGACCTTTGAGAGATATATGAAATGGCACAAAAACAAAACACAGATGAAAATTAATGTTATATGCAAGGCTTTGATCACTGAAGTAGAACCAATCATTTGAGGAAGTGACATAAAACAGAACCTGGAAAAATAGCAAAAGGAAAAAAAAACTTTAAGAATTAAAGAAATACCAATATAACTATTTAAAGTCTTACAACATTATATAGACAAAATGTTCCTTGCAGTTTGTGAGGGAGTATGGAAAATATAGCACAGACCAGCAGAATGGGAAACAATACTACAAAGCACTCTAGAGTGCAGAAAACAGCAACAAAAGTAATTAGCAAGGCTAAAGCACATAAAGAATGGTTGCAGTAATTGGATTTGTCTAGTGAAAAGAAGGACAAGGGGTGACATGATAACAGTGTTCTAATATTTGAGGGGCTGCCACCAACAAGAGGGGATCAACCTATTTTCGAAAGCACCAAAAGGTTGGAGACTAATCAAGAAGAAAGCAACCTAGAACTAAGGAAGAATTTCCTAACAGTAAAAACAATTAACCAGTGGATTGGCTTGCTCTCAGAAGTTTTGGATGCTCCATCGATGAAGGCTTTTAAGAAGAGACTGGACAACTACTTGTCTGAAAAGGTAGAGGGGCTTAAGCAGGGGGTTGGCCTAGATCTCCAAGGTCCATTCCACCTCTGTTCTGACTATTCTGACTAAAAAAGAGCAGCACTAGAGAGTGATCAAACTGAGTTATTTCACATGCAAGTAGGATTTTTCAATCGAGGCATGAAGTGCTACCGGTTTGCCTGAACTAATATTTCCAGTTCACAGAACCGGTAGTAAAAAATGCTTTTAAAAAGTAAAAAAAAACCAACCCAGTTCCAATGATGGCGCAGCACAGCTGATTGTCACAGCTGATGAAGTTTTTTTTACTTTTTTAAAGCATTTTTTACTACCTATTCACCAAACTGGTAGTAAAAAAATGCTTAAAAAAGTAAAACAAAGTTCCGACTATCAGCTGTTTGACAATCAGCTGAGTGGGGATGTTGGAACATTTTTTAAAACTTTTTTAAAGCATTTTTTTAAACTACCTATTTGCCCGAACTGTGACTCTGTGAGCTTCCTGCTTGTTGTAGGGGCCATTTTGTGTGAAGTCCAGCTGCTTCTGCATTGTGTGTGAGTCAGTTGTGTAGCTTTTGTGTTATTTTTGTGATAGTTGGTTTTTGAGCTCTCTGTGACTCTGTGAGCTTGTTGCAGGGGCCATTTGTGTGCTTTTGCATTGTGTGCGAGTCAGTTGTGTGGCTTTTGTGTTGTATGTGTGTGAAGTGTGAAAGTTGGTTTTTGAGTTCACCCAGTCACGTGACCATGACCACCAAGCCCAAGCCACACCCACAGAACCAGTAGGGAAATTTTTTAGATTTCACCACTGGTTCAAAAGCTTAATATTTAAATCTGGTCTATGTATTTATTTCACTGTTCTGCTCTGATTGAAGCCAGTTTTTTCATACTTTGTTTTATGAATAAAATGAATAGAACAAACTGTTCATAGCTGAAGTCTTTTTGTGACAAAGGTTCTCAAAACCAAAGCCTGTGAGTCTTGTTGATGTAGTCTACAGAACACTTGCCAAATAACCAAGAAGTCTACTTAATCTCAGATTTAAGTTTCCCCCTTTCCCCTAGCTCCATGATGTAATGATGAACTGTAGGAATTGATCAGTAGGTTAGATGTCTACATTGCAAGTAGAAGGAAACTTGACTCATATGCCAATTGAAACTTAATGCTTTGGTGATTCATACTATAAAGCAGCAGGCCTCTAAATTCAGTAGGTGCTATGAGGGGCTCAAACTCCTAAGTCCTCCTAGAGTTCTATAACAACATCTTCAAAGATTTATGTATGTATTTTAAACTATTCATATAGCCACCCATCTTAAAACCGCTCTGTGCTGCTGACAGTATGAAACAATGCAAAACCAACAGCTATAACACTGAAAACAGAAAAATGTGTGCCACAAACACACTTCTCTGCTGCAATCACATATTTGTCCCCACTCTGACTTCAACCTATCCTAACACCTGGAGAAGAGCCAGGTTGTTGTGATGCCTTTCATTGTTGCTATGCTATGTTACATAGGGATAAAACCTCTCACATTTGGCAGCCTCTCAATGTAGCATCAATGATGCTGAGTCAGTATTACCTGTTGAAAGGCCAAATTGGATGTTTCAGTCTGGGTCATTTGAGATCTGGGGAGGCTGCTTGGAGCAATATCATCAAAGCTGGTTCTCTGGATCCTTGCTCAATTTGATTTATAAGTTGTAGACAAGATGGCATCAGAGATATGTTAGTTAATGCATATTTGAGGAAAAGCAAGCTAAATCCTTTTTTACAGGGGGCAATTATCTAATGATTAATAACCCTGGTTCTTAAAGTTGCAACTGATACATATTTTTTTGTTAGGGGATCAACCAAATAAGTGTGACTCTATGGTTGCTTCTAGCTGTTTTTTTTATTGACAGTGAATTGCAGTAGTATTTATATGTCCATTGCTATCATCAACTATGAGGGAGATAGGATAGCCTGAAGTCCAAGGCATAGAATTACCTAGCTGAACCACTGAATATGTTACTATCATAATGTATAACTATATATGCAAGATGCAGGGAATGCACTTCCAAAATGCTAAGCTGAACACTTATATAGATTACAAAATGAATATTTTAAGACCAATTTACTTCATCAATTTTATAACTGATCATATGGACTATAAAACAGTCCCTTTATTTGATGAACTTGTTATGTGGTATGCTTCCTGTTTAACCTGCTAAATATTTTATTATACATATTTTACTATTTAAATATTTTATAATAAAAAGATATTAAGCCTACAATCATACAGCCACTTACCTGAAAATTAGTCTATAGATCTCAATGGGACTTATTCCTGAGTAGGCAGATCAAACTTACCGTATTTTTTGGACTATAAGACGCATCGGTGTATAAGATGCACCAAGATTTCAAAGAGGTAAATAAGAAAAAAAAAAATTGTCCTCCCTGGCCCCAGGAACACTCTGCAAGCCTCTCAAACCCTCTGTGCACACTTTTTTTTTGCAAAAATGGGATGCAGGGGCAAGGCTTCAGGAGGCCAAAAATAGCTGTATTCAGTGTATAAGATGCACCAACATTTCCACCCTCTGTTAGGTGGGGGGGGAAGGTGGGTCTTATACTCCCAAAAAAATGGGTATTTTCAATCTATTACAGGTTTGCATTTCCATACATGTCTATTTCTTATTTAGTTCTTACCTTAATCCAGACCGTGTACTTTAAAAAGAGAATTGCACATGTTTAAAGAACACATCCATTTTATACCCAGGTTAACATAAAATTTGGTTCCCCACATTTTTTTCAAAAGAAAGATAATCTGAAATATGTGATGATCCATCACCAAAAGAAAAATATACATACAAACTCACGAATATGCACAACAACAACAAAATCCAATGCATGGCTCCCTTACCCAGTTGGAGGTTGGCCATTCTGCCTGAATCAAACTTTGTCAGTTCCTCCTCCCCAACAAATTTGTGCATGTCATCCACCCATCTATGTATGTATGTTCTGATATATAATATCTACACCCCAAAAGCTACACTCCAAAAGTATAAGAAGAATGATGTATAAACATTCATATATACACACTGTATCTATCAGTGATGGGTTCCTACCAGATCTCTCCTAATCAACCATCTGGTAGCACCGGCGGCAGGATGCTCGGCCCACCCATGCCGGGACGCTCTGTGCATGCACAGAAGCAGCGTGCAGGCGCGTGTGTGAACCGGTAGTGCCAAAAAGATAAACCCACTACTGCACTGTATGTAAATAAAGTCTGATGACAGTTAATTGCCTAAAAATAAAGTGCCTTTCTTATAAAATTTATTAATTTCCCATTTTCACTGCTACACACAGCTTCACACCAATACAGACATGTGTGTTCACACAAGTGCACACACGTGTACGTGCACACGCACACACACAGATTACTGAGAATACCTCTCAAATTTATACCTCTCAAAGCTTAGTCATCAATTTAACTTCAGAAAGCTTGAAAACTGGAAGTGATATCTAAGTATTTTTTTCAGGCTTTGCCTTAAAGTATTTCTCTTTTGTTATATTCTGTTCCAGGTATTTCATTTTTATTTATCCAACACATTTGACAACATTTAGACCAGACTGCTCATATTTCTGCATATCAATAATACTAATTAAATGGTTATTTGCTTCTAAGTCTCAAGTTGTTTTTTTTGCAAACCTAAACATCTTTTAAACCACTTGAAAGAAGTATTTTCTCTTTCTGCTAATGTAATAAAACTTTTTCACACCAAAATCACTCAAGAATCTCAATTCTTTTATAAGGTAAATTTGAATTGGGGGAAAGTTCATTTTACTATTTAAGAGATAGAAGAGTTGACTTTATTATTTTTTTAAAAAGACATGCAAGAAGACTGCTAATTTTTCTTTCATTAAAAAGATTGAAACCTTGGCATAGTTAAGAATTTATGTATATATTTCTTATATATGAGAGCATTAGCATAAGAAAATGTTATGATGGTCTGGCATACTGCAGTGGTCAATATCATCCACTCTTAATAATTATTATTTTTCTTTCTCCCTTTCAGTATTTTGCTTGACACATTCAGCAATAATATAAGAAGCTAAGAAAATAGTGTAGTCTCCACATCAGCCAGATACTGTTTGTGGATGGCTAGATTTTAATTATATTAGACATGCCACATATTAAAGCATGATTGTGAATGCTGTGTTCTGTAACACTTGGGATATGTGTTCCTATCCACATCCATATAACAATCTAGATATATCTGTCTGTCTATGTCTTCTGAGACGGACAATTTGGTACCACTCTTTTAATGGAATTAAATATTTAACAGAGAATTTCATTTTCTAAAGATTTCAGCTGTCATTTTTAATTTTTTAAAGGACAAGTTTCTATTCCTTTGGAAAAAAATCATTTTGAAAGGTGACATCAGCATCTGGAAAAAGCTTTTAAACTTCAAAGTGATTTGTACATTAGAGAGGAGTATTGATGTACAAGCCTATATTCAGTTTTTGATTCTTTCTAATATCTGTAATCAGGCACCTCACCTGCTGTGAGTTAAGCAAGGCTCATGTGTATTTGAAATCATATTTTTCACTGTGAGAGAGATGAGAGTTATTCTTAGGCCTGGTGCACATAAAACACGAATCCAGGTGTGTGCAATATTTTTTTAGAAGTGGCAATTTTTCATTGTCTCTGAAATTCAAAGGTTTCAGAGTTTGTAACTAAGGGGTGCAAAAATCCAGGCAGCCATTAGATTGCATCCAGGATTTTTCTGTTGTTTTTCTGCCTTTGAAATCCATTGTGGATTTTGAAGTTCCAGTGTGGACTTCAACTCCCAGAATTCCTCAGCCAGCCATGCTGGTTGGGGAATTCTGAGTGTTGCACAAGTCTTAAAATTGCCAAGTTTGGAGACCCCGTCTTAAGGAAAACATATTTAGAATTTATAGACTGCTGCTCTTGCAGTAAAGTTCAACAGCAGAGACTTTCATTCTGAGAGAATCCAGAAATGGATCAGGGACCACCAGAGATCACCAGAGATATGTGATGCTTCACCTTCATTCCGAACCAAAGGGATCATCTGATTGGTTTTGCTACCTACTACTAACTCTTGAGTCAGTTATTTAACTTAAAGTGATGCACTGTTTTGCAGTCTTGCTTCTATAATTATCATAGCACTTTTTTAGTTCCTGTTGACTTAACGGCTGTTGAAGCCATAAAGAGGTGTTTCTGCTTTTGATCAATAGAGAATCTCCAACCTGGTGTGACTTTGACAAGTTTATAAGATTAGTTGCTGGCCAAAATCTTGAACTTTGGCTAGTTTGAGGGCATTGGCCAAGAATGTCCTCTTGATTAATGTCCTGATATAATGCAATCCAAATAAATTGAATTTATATTCATGGCTATAGCTAAGAGAGCAGTTATCACAAATTTATCTGCGCTTGATAAAATAGCATACTTATACCCCATTTCCGGTTGCTTTCAGTCTAGTCTTGAAGATGAGAGTTGGACAGCTCTAGTTCTCCTTCAGACTGATACACATCAGTAGAGATTAATTCCGTGTAATAAAGCAATTACATGTGCAAGTATGACCTTGAATTGATACTGCAGAATGTACTGAAGGAATGTTACCACTTGAATCATATACGACACTGCATAATTTATAATCCTAATTTTAGTAATAAGATTAAACTCCAAAATCAAGAATATATATAATATTGATAGAAGAGAATATTGGAAATCTGGGTTGAATTGTGGGATCTGTGATATTCTCTGAACTTGGTTATTTTCTTGCTAGAGTAACACTGATAGGGTTACCTAGCTTGGTAATGAAATGTCTGCAAGAAAACCACCAAGTTCAGAAAACACCAAGAACTCTAAATACAACATTCAAAGTAATGCTTTTTACCTTACGCACTAGGATGCAACCAAACAATCAATTAACAAGCACTCCAGGAGAGATCAGCCTGAATGGTTCTCTGAAAAATCGATGGTTGCAGCTAATCTGACCTTGGGGAATGTTGTTTCAGAGAATGGGGACAGCAACTGAGAAACTTGTCCCCTAGTCCCTGATGATGACCTTTCCAGGGTTAGGTTGCTTGTGGAGTTATTTTTATTTTATATATATAGTGGGGATGTGTCTTCAAAGCTAAAGCCTATCAAATATTTAGCTGTGTTTATCATACCAAATAGACAATCAGGATCATCCAGTGAGATAGCACATTAGCATGATCTCCATCCCTTCTCTTTTCCCTAATCCTCCAGCACAGAGAATATGGTTCCCCTACATGTTTACTTTAATCCAATAATTAGGAGCTGTCATGTTTCTGTTTTACTAACAGTATATGCCATTGATTGTACTTTAACTCGTACATTTATCCTTTTATTTTGGCAGACAAGTCCACCAAAGAACAGAGTTTGTTTTATCATGGATTGTTGTCATAATGGGGAATATGCCACCAGCTATTTGTCTTTAAAATTGCTCACCTGAGACAGACAAACGTCTGCTTAATATATGAATTTTTAAAAAATGTGTGCATTATCAGGGGGAAAAATGACAAGATTGGTTTATGCGAAGACTCAGGAAGAAGAGTTGAAAGGTTGTTCTCTGCATATATAAAAAAGTTGAAATTACATATTTCTGTAAAATGCCTCTTAAAGAGAAGGCAGAAACTTCCAGAAGGCTCTTTCAACTGAAGGATAGCTCATTACTAAAGATGTATTTTGACAGCTGCCTATCTTTTGATTTTGAATAAAACATCTGTTCATTCTTACTGTTTTTTAAACCTTTTTATGTATATACAAGACTGTGGTTTTATCTTTCAAATGACAATGGTTTGGGGCGGGGGAAAGATGCATTAATCTTCCCTTTTACCTGTGAAAGATGAATACAGAGCAGCTTTTTGTAGGTAGTTAAATTGTCAGGTTTAAGGCTGACAGGTTAAGGTATTCTTTGGCAGAGCTTCAGGATGCCATTAGCAGAGATCAAAGAAATATCCAGTTATTTCTGAGTGCTGTATGTGTGATGTAGCTCAATGTTCCAAACAACTGCTCTGCTTTCCATCCAATATTCCTTTTCCAAAAACAGTGGAAATTTGAAATAGTTTTTAGTGTGGGATAAAGGTCTGCAGCTAAAATCAAAGCTCATTTTAGGCAAACCTTGGAGGCTCATCTAAAGTTGGTTTTTGAATCCTAGCCAATCAATCTTATATCTGAGAAACTATATATTTATTTGTCTTGTGACATATTTGAGATGAACTACTTTTAATAAAACAGACTGTGATGTAGGTTTGTGCTTCTGATGTTACAATTACTAGAACAAATGGTACTTTGCTTTTGAACAGGTCATATTAAAAAAAAAAACAGAGGAAAAGGATCCAAAAATAGGCAAAGCAACAAGCAATTTACTTGTATTAATTATGGCTCGTAATGAAAAACTTGCTCTTTCTATTGGATTCCTAATAAATCATTATCACAATGGGATTCCCATTGTGGTATCAATTAGGTTGCTAATTGAGTTTTAGGTTTAACCATTCAAGAACCAAATCTGTTACATATTGTGATCCTTCTCCATTTATGGGTTTCAGTAGGATGGGTTCCAACACGTGTCCAAAAGCTCGGAAGACTAAACCTCTGGTCCCAGTGACCAAGCGAGATTGGATCCTATGATCCTTTTCCGTTAAATATGCAGGGATTTTGTGATGGTGGAGAAAGCATCGACACTATGCTGGCAGTCCCAGTGTCAGTGCATGTGGGCACACAAGTAGACAATAGAGAAGACATTAGAAGCAGCTGTGCCATCCAGATGATGCAGTTGTTTTCACCATTCAAGGATGGGGCTTTCTTTACATAAATATGAAGTGCTCTCTTTAATATTTGATATAATTCTTCTGCTTTTTTTCCCCTTCCCAAACTGGTACTGTAGTTTTGAATTTCCTTGATCAGGAACAATTTTGGTCTCATCTAGATAAAATATTAGTCGGTTTTTCCCTCCACATACCGGTAGTTTATAACTTAGATTTGAAGCTTTTTTACAACTTGAACCAATTCCTCGGATTCAGCCCTTGAGGATTTACTTGGGTGGAAATATATTATCCCGGGTTTGCTTATAAAGAAGGAATGGCTAGAGTAAGCTACCTTGAGTCATTCTGAATAGTGAGATGGGCGGCATGCAAATTAATTACATAATATGTTAGTTTTATTAACTGTTTAGTCAAAGAAAACAAAGTATACAATATTAGCAGCATTTTTGCAGTAATAAAAGCAATGTAAAAATGATGCTAACCAGAGGCAAAAAAAGACATCAACTAACAGTGCAAAAGTAGCTTTTGCTCTGTCATTCCACCACATGCTCCAAACCCTGGCTAAATATATCTATTTATCTCCATTGCCATTGCAAAAGATGCTCCTCATGGATTTTACTGTTACTCTTTACAAAAGAAGCTCAGTGGCTGAGAACGCGCCTTGCATACAGAAGATCCCACTCTTAAACTTGGCTGGGAAAGATTCCAGTTTAAATACAGAAGGGAGGATGCTAGTTAGGCAGCGAGGGGTGAATGGCCTAGTGACCTGATTCACTGTTAGGCAAAGGAATAGGACACTGACAAGAAAGCACATGTACAAGAAAAACAGAACTTGTGTGTTTTAACAGCTTGGACTAGTTTCACACAATTATGAATGCACCTTACCCTGCAGTTTCCTTCCTTTTTCCTCCGTCCATCCCTACCCTCTAAATTCAGTAGGCACTGACAATGTATATATATTCTAAGAACGTTATAAAAGGGCACAGCTAAGTTTGCTTAGGATTTGCCTTGACCTAGGTAAGCTTGTCCAGAGATTGTGATCAATTAATGCAACACACTGGTGGGAAAAATGAAAGATAATATTGGCTTCCCTTAGCTGGGATTTCTGCCTTCAATCAGAACAAAAGGGTTGAATCTGCTAAATGAATGCAGCCAACTGACCCAGGTATTACTGAAATGGATTTGGACATAGTCTGTTGGCTAAACAACTTTACTAGCACAAATTTAGCTGAAATGATATTAGCGTTTCCTGCCTTATGTGTAATTTAAGGAAGATTTCTTTGATAGTCTCCTTTGTTAAGTGGAGTCTTTTGAAAGGACTCTGGCTGAAATAGTGCTGTTTTACTTTGCCCTTGTCACTGAAAAATGAAATTAGAGTATCCTGGCATTTCTTTTTTTTAGTGAATAGAGGATAGAGGAGTAGAGTTCTTTGGAAATAGAGGCTACAGCTAAGGATATTGGCAGGAAACGATGGAGGATTTGAGGGAAGTAAAATAATGAAGCTGCATATTTACTGAAAGCACATGACCACTAATTGAAAATTGAAGTGAAAATATAGGATGCCCTTCCAGGCTCAAGATTACTTTGAGAAGCCTCATTAGTTCTTTTTATGAGAAAGAAAACCTAGAATTATAGATTCATACCACATTTGTTGATTCTTTTAAAATATTGGTAATCTGCCAAAGGAGAAGAATTTAAATATGTAATAGAATATTCTTTATTGGCCAAGTGGACACACAAGGCATTTGCCTTTGGTTGCATAAGCTCACAGTGTACATATAAACAACAAATTATAAGTCATAGATCATAAATCATAAGATACGATAATGAAGCATAAGATATGAACAACAAGTGATAAATCGTAAGATACCAATAGGAGAAGGTAGTAAGAAAGATGAGACAATGAGAAAGATGAGAATATTGGCTTGGATACTAATAAAAATATTGGCTTGGACTACCAACTGAGGAGTGCTCAAATCCAGGTGACCACTTGATGGGAACAAGAAGAGACAGAAAATCATCACTCTTTGCTGCTGTCTAATGGTCATCTGTGTTATGTCCTCTGGGAGGACTAACGAGTATGTCCGCCGCTGGTTGGCTAAACTAGCAGCGGGAAAATTAAAGCAACATCAGTGGCTGGCAGGTGACCAGGGAATCCCATAAAAGCTGCTCCCCTGCAGCCTGCTGGCAGTTCCGTATTGCCTCCACCTGGATCCAATAAAAGTAGCTGACTGTCCCTGCGCCTCGTGTCTTCCTTACTCGCACAATCTAACAATCTGGATTTGGGCAGTCCAAATCTGATCCAGCCCTTGATCCAGAGACAACAAACAAAAGTGTGTCTTGTTTTTCACTCAATTCCATCCTCTTTTAGTAGGTTGCCTCTTAAATTGCATGGTATTTCCAGGTGTAACTTCCTTTTCAGGACTCACTTAGGGAGAACAGAGAGGAATGTATGAAAACCCCGCCTGACAAATCCTTCATTATTTCAGTTTTGGATGTTTTGTCCATCTCTTACATATTTAAAAAGTGAGCATCACTTACAAGTTCTTGGAATCCATACCATTTTCCAGGATAAATGGAGGGATCTGAAGTGTTCCATCTCTGTAAGTCTCAGGTAGGCTTGATCAGGATATGTCTTTGAAGTTTTTCTCTTCCATATTTTTAAATTATTTTAATTAATTGGGTTACACAATATTCAAAGCAGCTGTACGGATATTTCTAACAGAGCCAGAAACGTTTGTCCCAAGTAGTTTGTCTTAGTGCTCTAGTTCTGAATGGAAGACAAAACTCTTGTTCTCTTCTGAGATTCTTGATTTCTGTGACCTCCTTGTTATTTTGTGAAGGATGACTTGCTTCTCAGTTTTGTCAGCCGTTTAAGTTGTGTTTTCCAAGCCAGCAAAGTAGCAGGGATCAGTTCTATTTCTGTGTTTGACTGAGCTTCAGGACAGTGAGTGGGAAGAAATAGCAGCCATTTAAGCACATGCTCAGAGACTCACTCATGCTCAATTCCAGCCACCAAGAGATTCAATGATCAGGCTGAGTGTTGCCTCTGCATTCCCTGGAGGGTTCTGAATGGCCTGTCCAAAATGTGTGAGCCAATGGAGAACTCTCCCCCATAGCCCTCTGCTTTCTTTGAGAAGGGCGAAAAGTATGGTGCTTGGGAAGAAATCTCTGCCAAAATGGGGCTGGCAGAATTTCCGCCCTCAAATAAGAACAGCAGTTAGTTAGGTGGGTGAGAAGGAAAGAAGGGGAAGGGGTATGCCCCTTCTCATCCTATCAAGTATGGATCCTCATCATCATCATCATCATTATCATCATCATCATTTCCCTTCTTCTGTGCTCATTGGATGGCTTTGCATTTGGCCCCAAAAGTAGCAGCACAAGCAGCAGTGAACCGTCACTCCTGTCTGGACTAAATGCAGTTCCTTCTAATACCAGAAGTTTGATGCATGTGCTTCTGCCACTGCTGGGGGCACTGCTTCCACAAATGTAGGGGGGGGGCAACAAAAAACAGAGGAAAGTGAAGAATTTGTGGGGTGGGAGATAGGAGAGGCAAAGATGGAACAGCAGGTATAGTGAATAGAAGGGTCATTTTGGTGGAAGGCAACAGCAGGATGTGTGAGGGTTACTGGTGGGAATCCAGTTCTCCATGTTCACTGAAAAACCCTGAAAAACCTCTTAGAAGGAAGCCAGAGAGCAATTTAGTGACTCCATTTTGATTGATCACGGTCGCATTTTGTAAAATATGCAATGTCTGTAGGTTATTGTCCCTCAGGCATTTCTCTAATTGAATTAACCAAAGAATGGCTGTGCTGGGTTTTATAAGGTGTCACTCTATAATGTACTTTTCACAGTGTTGGGGTGCTGCTAATTAATATTTTTTACGTTTTGTTTCTTGGGGAGAAAAAACTGGCAACTGGTTTGCCAGTTTTTATCATTTTCATTTAGTCTCCCATGTTTAAATTTATATTAGACTAGTCTTAAAGCATTGCAGTATTTTTGGCCAGAATTATACATAAAAAACTGTTTTGAAGATCTATAGCATCAGCATAAAAGTCCTACTTCTTTTGTGTGTGAGGGTCCTTCTCAGTTTTCTTGATTTTGATTACTCTGAATAATTTAGGACAGTGAGAGTGTTACTTATACAGTTGAGAAGAGAATCGAAACAGATTCAACATTGTGAATGAATAATCTTAACATAATACAATATATATGCAATGGCAGGCATCCATTATCTGGGCTGATCAATTATTTATTTCTTTGAAAAAGTAGAGCCATTTCCCCAATGAGCCACTCAATGAACATTATTGCCATAGGCATCTGTAGTTTGCAATGTTTAAAGTGCATTTTTAAAGACCTGCTAATTACCCATTTAATTACACGTCCAGGCTTAGAGAATGCATTTGCTTTTGTAAGCAGTTATTTATCAGAAAGCACTCTTTTCCTAATGCTTTTGTTTCTTCTTTCTACAAATTACATTACAGACAGATTTAATTTTGAGCTAATTAGGCATGAATATAAAAGAAGCTGTGTGAGGCACTAAGGACAGGGAATCTATCCATATAAGTTATATTTCTGTGAGGTTAGATTTGGTGATAAGTTTGGATCTAAATATACATTCACTTTGACTCACATGTTCTATTAAGCTATAATGTGGTTTGCTTGTTCGTAGCTTGCAAAATATATGAATGTAGCTTGATGGTTTGATGGCTGAGTATGGTAAGTCAGTTGTGGCTCAAACTATGTTTAATAAAAATCATGTATTTGCAATGATTTGTGAACCAACCATACGGAAGATATTTGCGTGCAGATGAAGGGTATTGGGCTAAACTGTGTAAAATACCAAGATTACTTCTAGAGCAAACTATGTCAAATGCTGGGCTTGATGACAAAGTCACAAGTGAATTTTTACGGCATGTTGAAATTTGACAGAATTGTTTTTGGAGGCCTTTTAAGACTGAACATGTGCTCAACTGGTTTATTTCCAATTCTGCATGTAAAAAAAAAAGTAAAGAAAAATGGAAAAGTTGTGCAAAACCATCATGTTGGCTATAATGTGTGATGGTTGCATATGTTTGTTTTGCTGGGAAGCAAAGTCTGCATTCAGTAAACGCAAGCACACTCAGTAAAAAGGCCAATCATCTTATCTGGCAAGGAACTCATGACCTTCATAGGCAAAACTCTTTTCTTATTTTCTTTTAATCACAATTTTGCTTGAATTCTTATACTGGACAGTATCCAGTGATGTCATTCCACTAATCCTACCAGCAAAATGGATCCTCCACCCCCCCAGCATCTCCTCATGTATGATCCTAAGTTTTCTTTCAAGGGGTTGACAAACTAAAACAGATTTGGGATGCACATGATGATGAATGGAGAAAAGAACTGGGATTCAATGGAAATCTGTTTACCTAAGGTGAACTATAGCCTGTTGTCTCACTTTTTGCATAAATGGAACAAATACATAAAATGATGGTTGTGGGAACCTGTCTTCTGAAGAACAAGTCTTGTAAGATGTCAAGGGGCAGTTTCTAGGTAGGCCGGGCTGCTATCATTTATGCTAGAATTCCAAAGACGTTCATTGCAAGCTCCTGCTTTAGCAACTGATTCACGTAGAAACCTAGTCATAGCTTTAAGATATAGCATCCAAACAGGAAATTGAAGACAGGACCCTCTCTTGTAGATAGCCTCTTCTTGCATAATAAGAAAGAACAAGTTTCCAGGATATGGAAGAAATTGTAATAGGCCTTTCAACAATTTCTAATTAAACAGAAATTTCATTATGTTTAATTTCATCATGACATTAAAGGTGAGTTTCCAGTTTTCGTATTAGAAAAATCAACTTGAAAGGAAATGCACGATGGAAAGAGACTGTAATGGATTGAGTTTATGTATTATTGTATTGATTCTACCTACTAGGCAATAACATGAGATCTGCCACACGCAAAGCACATGCTCTGTCACTGGACTGAGCTTATTTTTCTGAAGCATTGCTTGGAGTTTTTCCCCGAAGAATATCCAATATTATCATGATCGCATCCATCCCTTAATAAACAACAGTAGTTTATTCAAATTTGTTCCTAAGTCTATCACATGGTCCCTAGGCAATTGAGGGGCAGGTTTCTACCTTAAAGCATAAACATTTCCCCACTTACATTATATACCCTACCTCATTTAACAAAAATCTGGTCATGTTGTGGGTGCATCTTTACAGTGTCTTTAAATTTATTTCTCACAAAGAGAAAAAAAAGTGGTGTATGTGTATGTGTTGCTTTTAGCTTTTCTCCCAAGATTGGCTTACAGTAGACAATACCCTCTCCAATATCCCCTTTCTTGAAATAGTATTGCCCGGTAGCAATGACACTGTGAACAGATGTTGTAAGTATTTTATATCATCTTTCTGACAGGCTTCAAGTCTGGTCATTCTCACAATCTGGGTTGGGAAGAAAATATAGATGAATAACACCCAATTATTATGACAGACCTACAGATTTTATGAAGAAGAGCATTATCTAGATTTTTAAACACACAGACACACATACATTCCTAAATGCTACAAGACTGTTGGAGAAGCTTTGCTCCAAGTTATTTCTCTTAATGAAACAAATCCTTGCGGGATTCAGTTCAAGGTACTTTCAGTGATAAGAGCGAATAATTATCTGGCACTTCATATATTAGGCTTGGGGTAGATGTCGTTATTATTATTATTACATATTAAACACTACCACTGTGATCTTCTTCTGTTTTTAAATGGATTTAAATGCATGTCATTGTTCTTTTGGTTTACTGACAAATTGGTTATATACCCTGAATATCATTTTAGAGAAACCAGTTAACTCCAATGCAAAGTATTAATTAATATTAATACTTTTAATTATTTAATTATTAATCAATCTTAATAAATAATGATATTAATTAGTATTACACCACCTTCGGTATGACCTAAGCGTAGTTCATGAAATTATCTGCTACAATGTCCTCCCGGTCAATGACTACTTCAGCTTCAATTGCAACAATACACACGCATACAATAGATACAAACGTAAAGTGAACCGCTCCAAACTCGATTGCAAAAAATACGACTTCAGCAACAGTGGTCAATGTCTGCAATGCACTACCTCGCTCTGGTTTCATCCCAAATCCCCAAAATTTTAATCTTAGACAGTCTACTGTGGACCTCACCCCATTCCTAAGAGGTCTGTAAGGGGCGTGCATAAGCGCGCCAGCGTGACTATCGTTCCTGTCCTAATGTTCCCTTTTATATGTATTCATTTCATGTATTCAAATTATATTTATATATATATTATCTAATACGTGCTTGACAAAATAAATAAATAAATATTTCCTTAATAGGTATTTTAGGACCAGACAACTATTGGATTCTCCAGTGCCAGCAGATAAATCTTTACCAACTGTGACAAACTAGAACTGCTATGTTACTATTACAGTCAGCCACACCAAAATTAATATTTTGGCTAGATGTGCCAAGGCATATAATATATCTGTAATATTATAAGAGAGTATTCTGTCACATGCACACTACAGGAAATGTCAGTAGGTATATCAGTACGGTATTTCACTGAATTTGCCTTTATGTAAGCTGCTTGTGTGGGTAAGCAAGGGTGGTGTTCTAGAATGCTTGTAATTATAACATTTCATATTCCCAGGAAAAAATGAGGCATTGGTGATAACTGCCATTTGTTTGAACAAAGAAGCAATTGTCCATTTATAACAATTCACATACAGATACTGGAAACAGATTTTTGGTAAGAGTCAACAGCTATAAACGAGTAAAAAATGTATAGGGCACAAGAAGATAACTGAAGAAAACACACAATGACAAAAACAACCAAAGGGAAGGATGTGGGAAAATTCAGATAAAGAGGAAAAAAATAGAGAAAAAACGTTCAAGTGAGAAGATCTGTGTACAGAAGGTAGAGGAAAGTTGTTGTTAGATCTTGAGGCTATATGAATGCAACACCTCCATGCTGAATTCTCTGGACCTGAGCAGATAGAATCAAAAGCTTCCTGTCTTGTTAGAACATTGTTTGAGGAACAAGGTGTTCTTGATCTCTGATGTGTGACATGTTTCTGCTCTCTGCCATCTAAACCTAGATGTATTCTCTGGTCTGGTTCTTTTACTTTGCCCCCTGATCCTTGTTGTTATTGAAATACCACAAAACCATGAAAAGGTTAGAGGTTGGGAAGAAAAATGTATTGTATTTATTTTATTTGTCAGGCATGTTTAAGATAACAAATATAAGTATAAACATGCTTATGAATACAGGAAACGGATACGAATAAATGGGGACAGTGGGAAAGGGATGGTAGGCATGTGGTTGTGCTTATCCACGCCTCTTACAGACCTCTTAGGAATGGGATGAGGTCAACAGTAGACAGTCTAAGGTTAAAGTTTTGGGGGTTTGGGGATGAAACCACAGAGTCAGGTAGTGCATTCCAGGCATGGATCATTCTGTTGCTGAAGTCATATTTTCTGCAATCTACAGTAGTTTGGAGCTGTTTGTAGTAGACTAATATGATCACACTTTCCATCAAGTATCCACCATAATTTTCAATCTATTTTCTCATTGTTCCTACCAAGGTACCCACATCCATCCAGAGCTGTAGTGGTGCTGGCCTAGAAACCAGGAGACTGTGAATTCTAGTCCCACCTTGAAGCTGGTTGGGTGACTTTGGCCCTGTCACCCTCTCTGAGAAGAATCCATCTCACAGGTTGTTGGTGTTGCAAAATTAGAAGGAGGTAGAATTATTATATATGTTTGCTGTCTTGAGTTACTTATAAAGTAATAAATGTGCAATAAAAATCCAATAATAATAACTTGCCTTAGTTTTTTCCAATTTATATATAGCCTACACATTTACTTAGTTTTCCTGGTTCAAAACAAATTCCTTGGCTTCTGATACACTGCATTAATTTTTAGATCCATAATTATGTTGTATTATATATATACTATGTATATACTAACATTCACTGTAATTCATTCAGGTCCTCAGACAGAACAGAAACATATCTGTGCATTCATGTTCCTAACCAAAACATTTTTACCTTTACTACAAGCATCCCCTAGCTATTTATTCATGAATCCATCAAACAATAACAGGACATTACATTTGCCTTTTATAACTAAACACTAACACTTGGCCTAATTACATTCTTCATTTAAATTCCCATAAAATCTCTAAATTATTCTTTTCATCATTCCCTCACTTCACTTTCTTCCCAAATCAAGTCATATTTATTTTTAATTCCATTTGCTCTGCTGAAGTCTCCTCATTTAGTTCTTTTTACCTATTTCCAAAGTATTATTTTAAAATTTCCGTCAAAATCTTTTCATATTTTCTCTGTCTCTCTTAATCTGCATCATTCCTTCCTCTCTTTGACTTTGCTCTTTCCAATTCTCTTTTTATCTCTATGCATATTATACAGTAGTTTTCTTTTAGCTTCTTTCTTGCATTCTCTTATATACATTTAAAAAAAAATCATATTTCACCTCACTTCAGCAAGCATCCTTTTTCGTACTTCCCATCAGTGTAACCCACATACTTCTGTGGCATTCTGCCACTTATTTCTTTTCAAAATAAATTACATTACTCTTGTTTTACATTTATTTATTAGGCGATTTCCCCCCCTAATACTGTTTCATACTTTTCTCCCTTCGGTTATTCTAAAATCCATGTGTGGCTTGATCAAATACTGGTCTATTTCACATTCGGAATGTCTCAACAATTGTTCATATTTTTATATGTATACTAATTGCCTTGCAATGTGTACAAATGAATAGATTTATTCTTAAAACCATGTATTTGAAACTGACTTTAAAAAAAAGCGGATACACATCTGTCACCAGCCTCTAAATGGGCTAATATTGTTTTCTTTACCCATTTACCTTGTTTGTAGGCATATTACTTATTAAAATAATTTTCTCTCGTACCTCATTCATACAGATAATTGTATGACCCCTCCATTAAACTCACCATTCATTGGAATGTGCATGCAAATATCACCAAACTATTCATTTCTACTTTCATATATACCTGCACCAACCCAAATTTCTTCTTTCTGATGTACATTTTAGCCTCTTTACAATAATTAAAACTATCGTGTTCCACACACACACTCCTCCTCCTCCTCTTTCCCACTTAATATGATTAGACCAGCCCTCGTAGATCTATTTTTGCTCAGTTTTACAGAGACATGGGACACCTGCTTTTCCTTAACTCTTTCTTTCATTAATTTATTATTTTTATCATTTACTTGTTACATTCCAAGTCTTCCATATGTCATGATCATCATCAGATAAAATCACCAATGACTGCCCGTTATAACCAACATAAATTTAAATATAATTCTTTTAGTAAGGTTGAGAAAAGGATGATTAGATTACCAGACTTAGTCACACCTGTGCCACATACAGTTTTCTCTGCTAGCATTAAGGACAAAACTGGCCAGTTTGGGCAAATTGTGACCAACGTCTACAATTACAATCAAAGTTCAATTTTACTCCATATTGGTTGTTGAATACATATTTCAAATGCAATACTATTCTATGCAAGCCAAGGTTTTTAGGGTAGAAACTACAGATAAAATATTTGCTGTGAATTCTGTGCAGGTTTAGGAAGGGGGCGTGCATAAGCACACCAGCATGCCTACCGTCCCTGTCCTATTGTTCCTTTTTATCTGAATCCATCTCATGTATCCATAATCTTGTTTCTACTTATATCTGTTTTCTAATATTCGCTTCACGAAATAAAATAATAATAATGACAGCATAAAGTTGCCCATATCCTTCCATTTAAGTAAGATTTTAACATTCCCTTAGGTTACCTCAGTTAAGTGATATGTTGGTTACTTAAGGGATCTTAATCAATGATATGTTGGTTACTTAAGGGATTTACTGATATTTTAACAAACTGAAAGATGATTATATGCTGGGTTGCCATTTAGCATTCTTTTTCTCTATCTGCAGTTTAGTGATTACATCTAAGAGCATTTAAAATAATATGAAAGAGCTTCCGTTTAAATATTTTGCAAGTTACTGTTAAGAAGTTGCAGATTTCTGTTCTATAAGCTGTTTGGCAGTATGCATGAGATGGTAGCAGAGTAAGGCCTGCACAGTGTATAAATCTGGACTGTTGGAAAATAATATACAGTGCAGCGCTCTTCTATGAAAGGAATGGAAATTGTTTTGCGAAATAAAATGGGATATATCAAGAGCCATCCTTCTGAAAACAGGAAGAAATTCTATTCATGAAATATAAATGGTCATACTCAAAAAGAGGGAAAGTGATTTTTATTCATTAATGCTTCCATGAATTTCTGGTTGTCCTTTCATTGTTTTGGAAGTTCCGCCAACATTTTAGAACAGATCAATAGGCCACCTAGAGATTCTTTCCCTCTTTCTCCAGTGGGAGATTCAAAGGATCAGAGATCCACTGGATCTAAGTGCTCGTTAGAACATATTCTTACGACTACCCATTGTGTTCAGAGGTACTGATTTCCGAATGAATTAGATTAATTTCACACTCAAATTCCATAACCCAAAAAGTAGGTAGGTAAATAAGTTAGTAAATGGTTTTCAAAAAAATAATTTTCAAGTCAAGTTAGACTTTGAATATCCCTTCAACGAATTCTTAACAGAATCCATTCATTTAATTTTCCACATAAGTACAGTCACTTAAGTGAGACGGGCAGTGTAGAAATTTGACAAACAAACAAACAATTAAATAAATCAGGGTTTTTTGGTGCTCTCTGAATTTGCTTTTTCTTATAGACGTTTCATTACCCAAACTAGGTAACATCAATAAATGTATGCATAGGATGATCCTATACCATGGATGTCAAATTGAAGGCCCACAGGCCACATCCGACCTGCGGGGCGCTTAAATTTAGCCCCTCATGCCCCATTTTCAGCCTGGACGGCTTCCTGCAGCATCCTGCCATCCAAAACAGGGGATGAGGGACCACGCGTGTGCCCCATTTTGTCCGGCAAAGTGCTGCAGGAGGCTGTCCAGGCTGAAAATGGGGTGCAGGGACCCTGTTTTGGCTGGCCAGGTGCTGCAGGAGACATCAGTTCCATCTCCCCCACCCACCCGCTGGTCCACGCAGGACAACTACAATGCTGATCCGGCCTTCAAAGAAATTCAGTTTGACACCCCTGTCCTATACCATGTATAATGGAATTCATTATAATGAGTTGCACAGAAATAGAATGCAGACTGTATTTTTTAAATTTAACCTGGGGAATAGACCTTTCCATAATGGGTTTTTCTTCTTTTAGCCATATGAGTTAACATAATTTATATGCCTGTGCTTTAATTATTGCTGCTTAGCAATTGCAGCTCTGTCCCAGCAGATCTTCCGGTTTCTCTCTCTGCCATCACCCAGGTAAATCGACTTGCTTCCCCACTCAGCTAAGTACATTCCATTGACAGTCAAACAATGTAACTACTTCTGCCAAAGTGCTCTTACTACCAGAGATTTCGTGCCAATTTATTAAAGCAGTTGCTAGTGGTAACCCCACCAAGCATACATTTAACAGGCTTTATAGGAATCATTAAACTATAACATTTGTTCCGAAATATAATAAAAAAGCTGAGTGACTTAACTCGTGGCTTTCAAGGTCACGTCTTTAAATCGTCCCTATCAAATCACACTGGGTTCCTTGTTAAGAAAATGAGAGTTCTTGATTGCATTTGTTCGTTAGCCATCATTCTACAATGACTGAGGTCAGAAACAGGTAGCACAGTTAGCAATTAGATTATGTAACTTCCCAAACTGTCTTTTCCCTGATTGACTCAAATTCTTATATAGCCGCCCATCTCAAAAACATGCATGGCACACAGTATTTAACCACTGTACAAAAGCAAGCAAGCAAGCAAACAAAAACACAGGAATCCTACATAAAAACAATATAAAAAGCTTAAAATGACACAATCAATCGTGAAGGTATCATGAGAACAGCCTAGTCACTTTACAGGCTCCATACAATGTGTAACATGTTCACACTGTTGCAATAGGACTGGGTGTTGTTAATATGTTTTATTGGGTTAGGGATTGTCTGTCTTCACTGTGAGGTGTACCTTGTGCTAGGTGTGTACTGAGGGAGCTCAACCAATCTCATTGTACATATGTTGTGCAGTGACAATAAAGATTTAAAGTGAATTGTGATCTCCAAGCCTGATGACAAAAGTCTTTAAGGCATTACAAAAGATCTGGGCCAATCTGATTGGAGAAAGGATGTTCCAAAGAAGGGTGCCATGACAAAAAGCCATATTCCTTGGTTCCATCGGATGGCATTCCATAATACATAAGACCCATAACATGCCTATCCTGGCAGATCTATTCCGGCAGGAGGCATGGTGGCGCAGTGGTTAGAATGCAGTATTGCAGGCTAATTCTGCTGATTGCCAGGGATTCGATCCTCACCGGTTCAGGGTTGACTCAGCCTTCCATCTTTCCGAGGTTGCTAAAATGAGGACCCAGATTGTTGACTCTGTAAAACCATTTAGAGAGGGCTGTAAAGCACTGAGAAGTGGTATATAAGTTTAAGTGCAAGTACTATTGCTCTCTCTAATAACCCAGTCTATTCCATGAAGGGCTTTATAAGTCATCAGCTGTCAGTTTCTCAAGTAGACTAGACAGGAAGCAGACCAGACAAGGATTTAATGTAACCTTACAACTTTATGCCGTAGTAACAGAATCCTAGAAGTTTGAAAGTACAATTCTCTTACCATCTCTTTCTACAGTCTGATAAGTTAGGGAGATCCTTTCTGAATTGTTCTCCTCCTGTTATGCATCTGCAGGCTATACCCTCTCTTATTTGACCATTCCCTTGCCAGGATCTCTCCCCCCCCACACCTCAAGGTCATTCCCATATACCAGGGGTGTCAAACTCATGTCATCATGGCATCGTCACGTGACATATCAGGACTTTTTTCACCTTCGCTAAAGCGGGGGTGGCCAGTGCATGACACATCTGACCCATGGGCTGGGAGTTTGACAGCCCTGCCATATCCCATTACATCAGCACCTTGAACTGAATGTGCCAGAAAACTTGCAATTAATGCAGCTTGCAGAGCAGAGAAGTATGTGTACTGATTGAGGAACACATATGACTGGCCATTTTCACCAGTTGAAGCTTCTGAATATTCTTCAGGGGCAGCCCTATGTAAAGCACATTGCAATAGTCCAATTTGGAAGTGACCAAGGTATGAGCAGCTCTTTCAATCCATGAAGAAACACACAGAGCTCACATCACAAATTTATTCAAAGGTCTCCCTGGACATATCTGACATCTGTTCCTTGAACAGGAGCTGTGAGTCTAGAAGAAACTCCAAATTGTCCACAAGTTCTATTTGGGATAGTGTAGTTCTTCCAGCACACACTTGACTGATTTACTATTCTTCATTCTGATTGTTTACATGACATCAAGTCATGCTTGACTCTTAGTGACCATGTAGATAGATTTTCTTCATGATCCACCTAACCCAGTGGTGAAATCCATTTTTTTTTACTACTGGTTCTGTGGGCATGGCTTGGTGGGCGTGGCGTGGCTTGGTGGGCGTGGCGTGGCTTGGTGGGCATGGCAGGGGAAGGATATTGCAAATCCTTCGGCGAAGTTCTAAGTTGTCTAAGCCCTATTCTATTCTATTCTATTCTATTCTATTCTATTTATGAAACACTACATACAAGGTAGCAAATGTCCATGTGATGGAGCAGTTGGATTTACACCATGGAAAAGTCAATATATAATTGCTGGGGAATTCTAAATTTCTCTTGTCTTTTCTAAAGCAAGTTCACATCCATCAACGGATGTAGAAGACTTGGAAGAAAGATGTGAAGCATTTCTCTGCCTGTGAGTAGCCATTTGCAAAGTAGGCTGAACATGGGAATAGCAGCATCAGAAGAAGTAAAAATAGCTCCAAGCCTCAACCATGGTTAAGTATTTGGATCTGACTCTTTCTTGATCTCCCTTTCCATGGCTAGGATGTCTGCTTTAAACCCTTCTGAACCTTCACAGAAAATTATTTGCAGCAAAGGACATCCTGTTCTAGTGTTTATTAATTAACCAGACCATTAGCTGAAAAGTATTGCTTGGGAGAGATGGTATGGATTAACTGTCGTTATTAAAGGCAGGAAAAGTGAAGATCTCTAAAAGGACAATCAGGAAGTTAGAGAAGGGCCAGGAGTAGAGAAGCAATCATTTAAAAGAACACAAATGCAGAGCTTTGGTGTTTGACTGATCACTACATTCTATTCCGCAAGGAGACACAGCTTGCGTGCCAAAGAAGATATTTCAGCAGGCTGATAAAGTACCTCGGGGATTTTTTGATCAAAGAAATTATTAAGGAGGCAGCATAAAGGGTCAGACTGCACTCCTTTGTTCTGTTCTGTTCTTTAAAAAAAAGCATTTGCACTCAATAAAGTTAGCTTGGCTTTTGAGTACACACTGACAATTAAATATTTGTTGGGTTCTCCCTGCCTTTTGAAATTTGTATTAAAATGATGTGGCAGAATACAGCATAGGTAGCGTCCAATAAAGTAAAATTCTTCTTCTTCGTTCTCCCTCTTTCTGGGTCTACGGTGATTATCGCTTCTGTTCAGGTCAGAGAACCCAAAAGTGCCAAACGTCACTTCATTTGAATGAGTATGAAAGATGGCAGCAAAAAAAAATTGTGTGTGTGTGAAAGGCAGATAGATTAAGCCACCCTGAATGGCTTCCTGGAAACTCTGGAAAGACTACAGAGAAGAGCAACAAAAATGATTAGGGGCTGGAGGCTAAAACATACTAAGAGCTGTTACAGGAATTGGATATGTTTAGCCTAATGAAAAGAAGGACTGAGGTGACATGATTGCACTGTTCCAATATTTCAGGTACTCCTTCCAAAGCATTAAAAGCAAGACAAGAAATAATGGTTGGAAACTAACCAAGGAGAGAAGCAACCTAGAACTAAGGAGACATTTCCTAAATATGAAAGCAATCAACCAAAGGAATGATTTCCCTTCGTAAGTAGTGGGTGTTCCATCATTGGGGCCTTTGAAAAAGAGACTGGACAATCATTTGTCTGAAATGGTATAGAGTCTCTTGCTCGAGCAGAAGGTTGGACTAGATGACCTCTGAGGACCCTTCCAACTCTCTTGTTCTGTGTTGTTTTGTAACCTTAATCCAGAATTGGTAAGATTGCAGCCTTAATTTTGCCAGGCTCCCATTTATTTATACATTGCAAATTGGAGCAATTATGTGTGTCCAGAATATTGACAGATGACTTCATTTATGCATTCATTCATTTGCTCCCTTTATATTCCACTTTCTTGATCTATTAAATAACTGAGATGCTTAACAGGGAAAATACAAAATAAAAACTATATTTGCAAAGATTTTTCATAAATAGGCAATAAAATAGGCAATAAAATCCATCGTGGATTTTAGATTTTTACAGAGCAGAATATTATCTTTTTTGTAGTTGCTGTAATTGGTGATTGCTATGCTGTGCTTTGATTTTGTTTTGCAAGGGAAGTAGCTGTACCAGAAATAAAAGAAATTCACTCAATCGAACCACTCATCAAATATTTGAAGAGTATTTTCATATCTCCCTGGAGTCATCACTTTTGTGGGATGAAATATGCCCAGATTCTTTAAACATTCCACATAGGCCTTTCAGACACCACACTGATTTAGTAGCCGAACTATGAACCTGCTCTTTCTCTCATGGTACTTTTTGAATAGTGGCACCCAGAACTTGACACAATATTCCAAGTGGGTCTAAGGCACAACTATTTGACGTGATTTGGGCTCTCTGCTTGTGTTAATCCAGCCAAAATAATACTTGCCTTTTTCAGCATATTGTAATCTACTGAAAAGCACAGAACCAAAATGAAAGAGAGAACTTCCTAAATGCTTCCTAGAGTGGTTACACTTGGATGAAGTTATTTCAAATGTTATTTGGAAAAGGACATAAAATAAAAGTTTTAAGGGTCAACCCTCTGATTTTGATAATGTATGTAGTTTGGACCTCAAAAGGACAATTAGTGGCTAATAATTTTGTAAATGGAGAAATACTTTAAACAAGAGACATGTTATTTATGTTCTTTATTTGTCTGAAGTGGTGTAGGGTTTCCTGCCCAGGCAGGGGGTTGGACTAGAAGACCTCCAAGCTCCCTTCCAACTCTGTTATTCTATTCTATTCTATTCTATTCTATTCTATTCTATTCTATTCTATTCTATTCTATTC
>JANHFT010000541.1:40072-60564 GCA_032467955.1 Pseudoxenodon macrops | reverse complement strand
AGATAGATAGATAGATAGATAGATAGATAGATAGATAGATAGATAGATAGATAGATAGATAGATAGATAGATGGATATAGATAGATAGATAGATATTGATTGATTGATTGATTCTTTTGTGGCAATTCATTCACCTTAAATAAATATTCCTGTTATCCAAAATTCAGCTATCAGCAAAATAATATCTGCGTTAAGAGATGGACCACAATTTGCTAGACAAGAGAGGAAGCATACGCTAGAAGGAAACCTAACTTGCATTTACATTTCCTCCACTTCTAAGTACAAACTCAACTGGAAACCGCTTCCCCAGTAAAAACAAGGTTGCTTCTAGCTGTGTGTCCGACCACCCAGATCATCCCTTGCCTTACTTGATTAATCTATCAATTCTATCAGAGCCCTAAATTAAACCAGACTCCACATGGCAGCTATTAAAGGATACTCCTCAAAATCCCCAGCCTGACACGCAATTCATTTTCTCATCCCACATTCTGCCCACAAGAAAGTTGTTTCCTTTTCTTTCTACAGCTATCTGTAGGTGGTGGCTGGTTTGTGGTTTAATTTGTCTTAGTTTCCCCCGCAAGAGTTGTGGGGGTGGGTGAGGGGCAAGGAAGTCTCATCAATACTATACATCTCTTTCCTTCCCCAGCCTGGATCCCGGGGTGTCATCAAATGGTAATCTCCTTGGTAGATAATTGTATTTTTTCAGATCGTGTTTATGAAAAGTGACAAACAGTTTGCTCGCAAAGAGATGTTAATAACATGGAAATGTCTCTTGCTTGAATGTCGGCACAGAAATTATCTAATGCGTCTCTTGAAAGCCAGCCTTTCCTCTGCCGTTAGATGTAAGGAGTGAACCTTCTCATTTGCATATAATTTCAGGTCTGGTGTGTCATCTTTTGTGCAAAGCATGCAATTTCCTCTGCCACAGTGGAGCTTCTAGCCTTGTCCAAGGGCTTTTGACTCTACCGAGTAGAAGAGGTGGAACTTTCTGGGTTCGGAGCTGGGAAACTGGATGGATCCGATGTAGTTATTGGGCACAAGTTCATCAAAGAGAAAAGGGTCAGCTTATTCTCCAAAGCACCTGAAGGCAGGACAAGAAGCAACGGATGGAAACTAATCAGGGAGAGAAGCCACTTAGAATTAAGGAGAAACTTCCTAACAGTGAGGACAATTAACCAGTGGAACAATTTGCCTTCAGAAGTTGTGGATGCTCCACGACTGGAGGTGTTTAAGAAGAGACTGGACAGTCACTTGTCTGGAATAATATAGGGTCTCTTGCTTCAGCAGGAGGTTGGACTAGAAGACCTCCAAGGTTCCTTCCAGCTCTACTTGGGTTGATCGATCTTTAGAGATTCCGGCTCATCGGCCTTGGACCAAGCTTTCATGGTGGGAAGTTCATCTAAGGCCAATGTCGGTGGAGATGGCCTACTTTTCTCTCCACACCTGCTTGGACAAGAGTTTCCAACGTTAAGTCTGTGGCCTCCAGACATTTTTGAGCAAAATTGAGATTTTAGAGAGAGGAAGTCAAGTTTCTTTAGAAGTCAACTTCCTCGCCCATTTTCTCTTGCGACTCACACCTTGAGGAATGTTGGAGTTAGTTCTTGTAGGGCTGACAAACGGAATACAGCTAGTCCCCAACTTACAATCATTCGTTTAGTGACTGCTACATTCCCCATTTGCGGGTCAAGAAGCAACAGTGAGAACTGGACACGGAACCACTGATTGGTTCAAAATTGGGAAAGGAATCCGGCAAGGCTGCATACTGTTGCCCTTCCTATTTAACTTATATATGCATGAGAAAGGCGGGGCTAGATGAATCAAAAGTTGGAATTAAGATTGCCGGGAGAAATATCAACAACCTCAGATATGCAGATGATACCACTCTAATGGCAGAAAGTGAAGAGGAACTAAAGAGCCTCTTGATGCGGGTGAAGAAGGAGAGTGTAAAAATTGGCTTGAAACTCAACATTAAGAAAACTAAGATCTCCTGGCCCTCTCAATTCCTGGCAAATAGAAGGGGTAGAAATGGAGATAGCAGATTTTATTTTCCTAGGCTCCAAGATCACCGCAGATGGGGACTGCAGCCAAGAAATTAAAAGACACTTGCTCCTAGGGAGGAAAGCTATGGTAAATCTAGACAGCATACTAAAAGCAGAGACATCACCCTGCCAACAAAAGTGCATATAGTCAAGGCTATAGTTTTCCCAGTTGCAATGTATGGCTGTGAAAGTTGAACCATAAGAAAGGCTGAGCACCAAAGAATTGAGGCCTTTGAACTATGGTGCTGGAGAAGACTCCTGCGAGTCCCTGGACTGCAAGGCGATCAAACCAACCCTGACTGCTCTTTAGAAGGCCAGATCCTGAAGATGAAGCTCAAATACTTTGGCCACCGAATGAGAAGGAAGGACTGACTGGAGAAGAGCCTAATGCTTGGAATGATTGAGGGCAAAAGAAGAAGGGGACAATAGAGAATGAGGTGGCTGGATGGAGTCACTGAAGCAGTAGGCATGAGTTTAAATGAACTCCAGAGGATGGTAGAGAACAGGAAGGCCTGGAGGAACGTTGTCCATGGGGTCGCAATGGGTTGGACTTTGCAACTAACAACAAAATCAAGGACTCCAACCGAAGGAAATTATCAAGGAGAATATACTTCTATACTGTCTGCAAAATTTGGCAGACTTTGCCCACCCATTGATAAACCCACCATTAATTGTAATACACTGTTGTGTCTTGTTTTGTTCTGTTTTATTTTATTTTAATGTTAAAAGGTTGATTGATTGACGTAAAAAAGAAAACTGCACCCACTTCAGAAATTGGAAGGGCAAGCTACAAGAGATATACAAGGGAGAAAACTTCACATTCACTTGCAGTAATGATGCTACCTGGTTGGGTAATGAAGCATCTACCAGCAAACCATCATGCTCAGGAGCATCAAGGACTCCATATGAGTCTGCAGTCATTTGGCAACATCTGAGGGGATCTCTGAATCCAGAAAAGAAAATTTCAGGCTAAAGGAGAGGAAGATCCTGTATCTCGGTAATGCATGGGTGACTATAAAGTCCATGAAGTTGCACATCAGAATTGAACGGTGAAGTGCAATCCTATCCCAGACCATCAAATAGCAATAGCACTTAGACTTATATACAACTTCATAGTTCTTTACAGCCCTCTCTAAGCAGTTTTACAGAATCAGCCTATTGCCCCCAACAATCTGGGTTCTCATTTTACCCACCTTGGAAGGCTGGAAGGCTGAGTCAACCTTGAGCCTGGTGAGATTTGAACTGCAGCTAGCAAGTTAGCTAAAGTAGCCAGCAGTACTGCACTCTAACCACTGCGCCACTTCGGCTCTGTCTTGCTTGATTTAAATAAATCTTGTTTTATTTGTATGCCAGAAGTGAGGGACTTTACCAACTAGGATAACATTCCATTTTTTTCGTATTGCTACTCTGCCATTCCAGCTTTGAACTGTTGTGAAGTCTCTTGCCATTATGTATGCATACTAATTTTATTGATCCACTGATTATATATAATTAACAAAAAAAAATAGCATGACCCTTCTGGAACAGCAGAAAAACAAGTACCATGGGTCCACCAAACAGATATGAAAATTACAGCAGCAGAATATGCTTGGAAGTCATTTTCAGTCCCTATACTCGTAATTTCTCTCTCCATGCTCCCATTCATTGATCATTCTTTTCAAGTCCTGGCAGAAGGAACTCAAAGGTGATCACAGTTTCAGATAATTTAGCGTGCAAATGGGAGCTGCATTAGCAATTCAGCAGTTCAGTTCTCTAACTGTCTGACTTTTATCAATCTGGCGAGCTTCATCTTTGCCAGTGTGCTAATTGGTTAGTATGTGAAATAATGAACATTTTTCTATATTCTGGATTCTTGCTAGTCAGTCTTTCGAGCCCTTCTTTTTTATATGTCTGGGAACTTGCGGTGTAAATAATAAGTATTCATTCTCTTTGTTCGTTACTCTTATGAATTCTGAATTATTCTTTTTGTGATTGAAACCTGCCACTTGAATGACAGAATTTTAAGTTCTAGTAGAATAATTTTAAATAGCAGAATAGTGGTGTATGTGTGTATATACACACACACACACACACACACACAACCTCTATGATTAAAATAATTCTCAGTTCCAAGGGAATTGAAATGTACTGAATTCATTGCAATCCCACTTTATCATTATTCCCCTGCTAGTACTGACATTTTTCTAGACTAGTTATTTCTGCTTGAACTGCTTGCTTAGAAGTGAATGCTTAATATTCTACTAAATAATTATTATCTTGTCAAAAATAAATACTATATTTCTTGTAAAATGATGGACCTATGACCCAGCATACATTATATAAGCAATGTAATTTAACTATATGGTATGATATATATGGCAAATACTTTGATAAAATGTCATGCATTAGTTATCTCTTGTCTGTATAAAATGCTAATTAGTATTTTGTATCTGGTGTAGTACAGTTCATCCTTAACTTACAACCATTCATTTGGTGATTGTTTAAAGTTACAATAGCGCTGAAAAAAATGGCTTACAACTGGTCCTCAAACTTATAACCATTGCAGTGTCCCTATCATATTAGTGTTACACATTAGTGCTGCAACATCCTGAGGTCAAGTGATCACCATTTGCAACCTTCCCAGGGGCTTCTGAAAAACAAAGTCAATAGGGAAAGCTGGCTTCACTTAATGACCATGTCAAAAAAATGGTCATGAAATTGGGCGCAACTCACTTAATAAACACATCACTTAGCAATGGAAATTAGCCCTAATTGTAATTGTAAATCAAGGACTACCTGTATATTGGAGCCAGGACAATAATAATGGTGATGATAATGGTGAATAAAGGGATGTGGTGGCTCAGTGGCTAAGACCCTGACCTTGTCGATCAGAAAGGTTGGCAATTTGGTGGTTTGAATCCCTAGCGCCACGTAACGGGATAAGCTCCTATTACTTGTCCCAGCTTCTGCCAGTTCAAAAGCATGTAAAAATGCAAGTAGAAAGATAGGCATCCAGATTAAATTTAGGAGGCATAACATTATAATGACTCAAGACATCTGACACAACAAAATACCACACTCAGAGAGGCCTTATATTTCCACCACTAAATCCCTAATGTAATTCATTTAACAGGGCAAACAAGGGTAAAACTAAGACCCAAATGATTCCAAATAACCAGTATCTTCCAAAAGTAATGGCAAAATCATGTTTCTCTCTCATTTTGCCCCAAAAGAGAAATTGGGGTACACTAAAATGTCCCAATTTTTATCCATTTCATCTATCAAGTCCTTAACCAAAGGCCATAAACTTTTGTTAAAAAATATATCAGCAAACCTTTCTCTCAAGAGACATTTCCCCTTGTTCATATTCTTGGGTGGAATAGGTTAAAAGTATCTTTTAGCTGATTAGATGGTTTGAAGGAATATAGACCTGGCTTTGGAACATGGAATGAATGAGAAAATAATTAACCAGAGGAAAGGGAAAGTTCAGAAAAGATTGCTCACTTCTGAAAAAAGTTGAGAAAGGCACTCCAAATAACTTTGCCTTGATGTTTTTTTTCTGGAATACAATGGAGTAGAGAGAAACTTTGTGAGGCTTTCAAATTCTATTATTCTACCCTAGAACGATAAAGAGCATTCTTGGAATCCCTGCTGTGCCTATTTCTTGGCCTTGCTTACTTTGAAGGACTGACAGATTGTCATCTAACTCCTTACATCTTCAGCCTTGTGACATGAAACTTAATGTATATGTGATCCATTGTATCAGCAGCATGTAATGTCTATTATAGCTTTCAAGGGTTCCATCACTCCAGGCAAGCATTTCGCCATCCCAGAAAGATCAGCATTCAAACCTTAAGCTGTATCTTGTCTGAGCTTGGCCATTTTCATAGCAAGGTTTTTTCCATCAGTACTCTGACCATGATACTATCTTCAGATGCTTAGAATAGGAAGAATATTCAAAAATAGATCTATATCATCTCCTTGTTCCAAGTAGAGTTTTGAATCTCAATATAATTGCTAGCTAAGATTGTACCACTATTATTGTACACATCATCACATTGTCTCCTCCTTCTGACTCTGCCCGCAGTCAGCAGTTCGATCCTGACCAGCTCAAGGTTGACTCATCCTTTCATCCTTCCAAGATCGGTAAAATGAGGACCCGGATTTTCGGGCCCCAGGGACAATATGCTGACTCTGTAAACCAGTTAAGAGGGGACTGTAAAGCACTAGGGAGAAGTATATAAGTCTAAGTGCTATTGCTTTTGCTATTGAAGTATTATCCTTAAGTGTCAATTTTATTTTTTTCATTAATTTTATTAAGAATTATATTAAATAAAACTTACAGAAAAACCTAATGCAAGGATATTGCAAAATGCAAAATATGGGGGGGGGAGAGAAATCCCCCCTCCAAAAAAAGATAGCAAGAAAATTAAATTTCCCCCTTCTTCCAGAGAGTATTTAGTCAATCTGGATTTCACATCCAATTGTCTTTTCAGCTGAAATGCTACTGTAGCCTGCATGGAATGGCAAAAATGCAAACACTAGCTTTCCTTGCCTCACGAGAATCCAGTTTTATTTTCCAAGATACCAAGTAAGAAAAGCAGGTAATCACAACCCAGGGCATTTTGCCTCAGTTTTGTGTACGACATGTGTCTCTCATCTGTATTTCATATTTTGGTGCAGACATATGGTGCAAATAGAAAAAAGCAGCAGCAGCAGCAATATGTCTGCTGCCTCGAAATCTTGACAAACTATTTTTGGGAAATGATAGTGGCTCCCAGGCTGATAAATCACTCTTACTAATTCCAAGTATGCCCAAAACAAGGCCTTTCTTGTTTAAAGCAGCGATGGGCAACTTGATTTCCCTTTCTGCAATCCTCAGAGCCCTCTAATCATGATTGCTGGAAGCTGACAGCATTATTTCCTGCCATTTTCAGATGGGAAACCTCTAACATTTGAAGTGTAAACCCCAAAGCAGGGATATCACCATCTTGCCTGCATGTGTTATGTGGCTCTCATATTTGTAAACAATAAAGGTTATCTACCCAGATATAATAAATCCTGTGTAACTTGACACAGATCATGGCTGTGACTACAAGCAGATTCTGTGCTATTTCTTTGCAATGTTAACAATGCTTAAAGGTGAAAGGATTTTGGATTTTACTTTAGGGGAAAAAAGTATTCACCTGTGATCAGTCTTAATATTTTGTGAGATTTTTTTTAAAGTAAAGAGAGGAGGAATAAAACATTAAGAATAGCAAATGAATTGTTAGATATCTCTGTGCAAAAACTTGCATGTGAAAAAAGCTTCCTATATATAAAACAGCAGGATCAGTAGATTAAACCAAACACCTATGCTTTGTTTATAGCTTTTTTTTCTGTAATGATGATACTTTATTAAACCCTTCCCTCCATTTAGCCTTTTTATGTGCCCTTCAAGGGTCTTTACCTCATGGTCATTTGCCACAGTTTAGGGAAAAAAATCCTTGAGGTCAGCAGTTCCCAAGTTTACTTTTTATTTGACAAGACAAAGCAACTAATCAAGGCTGTGTTCTCTGAAGGCTACATGACCTTTATGCAGTAACATGCTGCGTGTCAGGTGAAGGAAGTGAAGGTAACTTGTTTCACATCTGTGTTTTTGAATTTGTCCATTTTGAGCTGTTCCTAAGGCTGTACTATTGTTTCGCTCTAAGATTGTGAAGTTGGTGGGGGTAGGGGAGAAGCCCCCACCCTCACCAGTAGTTCAGCAAAGGAATAAATCACTTGGGTCCATGTATCAACAAATCCATGTGTTCAATGTTTTCTAAAATCTGTTATCGACACCCTCCTCATGATAGCATCCCAAATTAAGCATTAAGAATTTTAGGAATGCAGAAAGGATAAAGCAATTCTTCATTTTCTCTATTGGGAGCAAATGGATAAAGATATAATTGCATGAATGCTTGATGGCCATTCACTTGCTTCACTTGGTTTTATTTAATTATTCCAACAAGTAGGTAAATAGATTTTGCACAGATGCTATGTATTTGCTTTTTACCTGTACCTATGTAGAGTCAGCATTTATTTAATGTTCTTCAAATGATAAAAGCATCTAGGTGTGCTATGCATAAGCCAGTTCTCAAGAAAAAGCAGGAGATAAAACCCTGTCCTATTCAGCTACTAATGTCAGTATCACATAGCAAACAGCCCGAAAAGAGTCTAGATTTTCCCCCCCCCAACAATCCATGTAAAGCAGAAAGAGGTATTGCATTACTAGATTTTAAGAAAGCAAAAATATTGAGTGTTGGGCAGGCACTCGAGTCTATTGGTATTAACAATGTATTTCACTTTAAAAAAAAAAACTTATTCTCGTTTTTGCTTACTTTGACAAATGCCATCAACTTTCCCCTTTACATTATTTTGCTAAGGTCTCAGAGCATAGTTCCATTCATGCTTGGAGAAGATTAGTGGCCCTTTCCCCTGACTGGCTGACTTAAGGTGCAGGAATTACTTTTAGAAAAACGTGGGAAGGGATGTAAGGAGCTAGAGGAGTAGAGCTCTCACAAATGGGTTTCATGGCTCTGTCAGTTAGAAGCAGCCATTGGGTATCAGTGCCATGAAAGGAGAAATATTTTCTATTTACCTAATGGCCAAACTTGATCCAGCTAACAAATATTTAAACAGCACTGTGAAATGAAATAACCTATCCTTTTAACTCTAACCTTATATGGTCCTCAATTTATACTGGGCGCTTTACTCAAAATAATATTGTTTCAAGTGTCACTATTTGTCTGGGTTAGTTTTAATACAGTGGATTTAATTTGTATTAATACATAAGGAAAATGTGTTCTATGGACAGCTATTGTAAAGCTACATAGAGTAATTGTTGATTTTACCGACATAGCATAGTTGTCAGTTTGCAAAATAAAAGAAAATATATGTATTAGCTTGAATGAGTGGAACAAACAAAGTATTTTAAAAAGAGAATTCATTGTAATAGCTATGTAGTAATTATGCAGAACTTATTATTGTTTTCTACATCATTAATGATGAAAAATAACTGACAGTACAATAATGTAGTTTTATGCTGTGCGTGTTTACATCCCTTTGTTTTCTAATAGTTTGCTGCATTTTACTGCTATGATACCAATGTGTAATGTAGTAATGTGTGCGTGTGTGTGAATACACTGTATGTATGTATGTATGTATGTATGTAGTTTTTCTTACATTTAATTTTTATATGTTGGATAGCTTCTTTGGAAAACACAATATAAAAAATGGAATGGATATTGAATTTTTCTCAGACAAAAAGCAGAAGTGAGTCACATCTCTTGGGACCTGAGCTTAAGGAAATCTTGATATTGCAATCCTGATCCATAGACTGCTAAGCCTTTTTCTCTGACAAAAACACTTCAAGAATAGGCTAATAATTCAATGGCATCTCTCAAGGGCAAAATAAAGAATAAGGCTCCTACACCTTATTTAGATAGCCATGGATCAAAACTGTAAAGCAAACTAGAAATGAAGTCTCTCTTGTACAGAGGCACCTTGGAGCTTAATATTAAGGGCGTAAGTGGGTGATCTAAAAAAAAAGTGGCAGATGGAGGAATTTCAAACATGTAAGACCCAGCCTTTTCTTGATAGTTTTCTTATATAAGTGGTTAGCCTTTATTTAAAAGGTAGCCACTCCACTGTTGATCTTTTGATGGTGCATGTCTGTGTCTGTAAAGAGAGTAAGGAATAGGGAGAGAGAGAGAGAGAGAGAGAGAGAGAGAGAGAGAGAGAGAGAGAGAGAGAGAGAGAGAGAGAGAGAGATGTCCTTGATGGAGATAGGCAAAACACCGTACATTGCTATGAGCCATGGTGGCACAGTGGTTAGAGTGCTGTACTGCAGACTATTTCTGCTAACTGATTGCAATTTGGCAGTTCGAATCTCACCAGGCTCAAGGTTGACTTAGCCTTCCATCCTTCCGAGGTGGGTAAAATGAGGACCCAAATTGTTGGGGGCAATAGACTGACTCTGTAAACCGCTCAGAGAAGGCTGTAAAACACTGTAAAGCAGTATATAAGTCTAAATGCTATTGCTATTATCAAAACAATGAGTGGGAAAATATATCGTAAGCTCAAAATAAGCAGAAAATCATGGAAATGGGTCATATCTTACTAATTCACACAGGAAGGAAAGAAGGTATATCACAAATACACTTGCCAGATTCTTTTATTAGAGCCACTCGCAATAAAAATTGCAAACCAAGATACCATCTTAAAAAGCAGAGACATGACTTTGCCAACAAATGTTTTCCCAGTAATAATGTATAGCCCTGAGTGTTGGACCATAAGGAAGGCTAACTGCCAAAGAATTGATACGTTTAAATTGTGGCATTGGAGAAGACTCTTGAGAGTCACTTTGACTGCAAGGAGATCAAATCAACTAATCCTAAAGAAATCAACTCTGACTGTTCTTTGGAAGGATAGATACTGAAGCTGAAGTTCAAATACCAAACAAGAAGAGAGGACTCATTGAGAAAGACCCTGATTTTGGGAAAGACTGAAGGCAAAAGGAAAAGGGAATGGCAGATGATGAGATGGTTAGAGAGTGTCATCAATGCAATGAACATGAATTTGGGCAGATAGTGCAGGGCAGGGATGCCTGAGGTGCAGGAGAGGGATGCCTGGGGTGCTATGGTTCATGAGGTCTTGAAGAGTTAGACATGACTTAGCGACTGAACAACAACATGGCAAATTGTGGTGGAATGTAGTCAAGACCCAAAGATGCTTTTTTCAGGAGGCAACTGGACTTCCTCGTTTTTTCTTTGAAGACTTTTAGCTATCCAATTTGGGATGAACACCCTCCTAATGGTGTGGGAACATGAACAGATTTCCAGAGGAAAAATTGCAGAGTACAGGAACCATTAGCACTACTCAGGTGACCCTGCAGACACAGATAAACATCCAAGTGCAATGACCCTAAAAACAAATGCAAATGACCAACTGTTCTGCAAGGAATATAAACCCTTCCATTCCCCACCATCCTGTCAGAGCTGAAGAAGCTTCTTGGATGAGAATCGAAACATTTTCAAAGAAAAAACAAGTAAGTCCAGTTGCCTCCTGAAAAAGTACTTTTGGGACAACCATGATCTGGATGACTGAGAATCGCTACAGTGTAGTCTAGAGTTGCAGGAGGTACCATCCCTTTCCCCGGGAGCAAAGAGACAACATAGCTTGGAATATTTGGTATTCTATGCAGGGTGAAGATGGAGCCCCTTCTAACAGTTCACAACGGAGGTAGGTTCCTAATGGTTCTAACTGGTTCTTTAGAACCGTTAGTCTCTCAGCGATGATGTCACGGAACTGGTTCTGTTGGTGTGTCCGTGGGTGCCACCATCTTGGATTTTGCTTCTGCTCATGTGTAGAAGCTATTTTTTGATTGCTGCACGTGTGCATGTGAGGCACAACCCTGAGCAAACCGGCAGTAAAAAGATCCATAACCCACCCCTGGTTCACAGGGTATATCTAATAAGGTAGTTATGTAGATAAATGCTTTAGTCTGGCAGGATTCCTGTCTATAGACGAGCAGCAATAAAGAAATTAAGTAACTCCTCCTTCTTGGTTCCTTAGGCCTGAAACAAACTACTCATTTCTCCTCCTATTTTCCCCACAACAACAACCCTTTTCAAGTGGATTGGGCTGAAAGAGAATGACTGCTTTCATGCCTAAGGCATGATTAGAATCACAGTCTCCTGGTTTCTAGGCCAGCACCTTAATCACTACACCAAACCAAATATGAAGAGATGCATGTCAATTTCATTAATATGACAGTTTCTTTCTAACCACAAAAACCTCGATAAAATGAATACTGGAATATCTATGTAGGATATTATCCCTTATATGCAATGCATTCATTATTTTACAGTAATAGATATTAAAGGAAATCAGGTTTGGTATGACATTAAAACTGTTTTGATAATTGGTCATTGTTGTAGCAAATTTAGTTTCAGAAAACACATGTGGGAAACTAAAATAGGACTTTCAATGCCTTTTCATCTTGTATTTTCCGTGCATTTTTGGTTCTGTTTTGATTAAGTTTCAATGTGACATCTGTCAACATCTTCGTTCATCAATGGAAGACTTATTTGGCTATTGCAACCAAATGACCCCAATCCCCCCACCTCCCATTTTAATCTTAGGACTATTTTATGGAATGTTTTCAAGTTATTGGGGAACATTAGTGGTTCACAGAAGAGCTCTAAAAGAAAACGTTGCAGCAGTCTATTTTCTGATTCCTAATGAACTGAAACAAATACTAATTACCTATCATTTATTTGTCTGGGTAAATGGTTTCTATCACCTGCTGTCTGACATGTATTTTTTAACAAAATAATTTGATGCTCTAATGCAAATTTGGTAAATTTATCACTTCTACAACTATTTGACACCCAGTAAAATTATTCTGAATACTTGTCCTGTCTAGAGTTCAGCCCAATTTAATTGCTTATACCCCACATTAGGTTTAAATTTGGAACTCCTTACAGCAAACTATAATAAGAAATGGCTTGATAGTAAGTGTGCCATTACATATATCATATGAACATTATTTATCTTTTTGAATACTGTGCTTGTATGGCCTTCCCCTTTTTTCCATCCCCTTTTACAACACATACTTTTTATATTAATTATTTTTAATTATAGTAATCTTATTTTGTGTTTTAATCATTTAAAATGTTATCATTTGTACAGGACTGTGAGATAATTATATGGGAAGTAGTACAAAAATACATGAAACAAAAGTTTCCTAATTATAATATACATAGAAAATATTGCTCTCATAACCAAGGTATTATCAGATAATAACCTTGTTTTCTCATAAAAGGAATAAAATCAGGCTTCAGGCCATCCACATTCTAGTCATCTTTCATTTTTAAACTAAGAAGAACAATTCTGAAAATTTGGATTACAGGCAATTACTCAACTTTGAAAAATCTATAAAAGCATGTTCAGAATAGATCATTCCAAATCTAAATTTGAAACTATACTTTAACCCATACATATAAAATCACATATTGTCGATGTGTCTATTGCCATAGTCTATGCCTATATAAAAAGTAACTACAGATGAGCTCAACTAACCTTTGACTTAACATGGGCAGTTTGCAAATAACCCATAGTTCTTAGCCTACAGTTTTGGAAACATTATATTGCTAAATTTGGGAAACAGATGTCAAGCTGTGTTGCTTTGTTCCAAGAATGCAGCTTGGATTGAATTCATCTAAAGATGAAAAACATGAGTTGAGCATCTCTCTTAAAATATCTCAAGTCGTGAAAACAATAGGAAAGACCGATATAAAGGACTTGCAACAATTACTGACCACCTTTGCTGAAATGGCTCTAAATTATGCAGGTCCATGAATCAATTTCTTGGAGTATCTCTCAATGGTAACTGGACTGTCCACAAAACAGACAACAAATTGTAAACTGTATATGTGTATAGAACAGAACAGTGCTTATTTTAAAAAAAACTTGTTTATCAGATACCTTGCCAGGGGAGGAATTGTTATAGTCAGAAAGAATCCCTTCCAGAAGGAGAAACAGGGTTGTTAGTCTAACTTAAGAAAAATAATTAAAATCTAAAGGAACATAAACGATTTTGTGGATGTAGCCTCTGTAGAGAGAGTGTACTGAGAGAAGACCTAATAAAGAGGCTGCCAGTTAATGCCTATATTTGTGGAATCTAGTGGCATTGGGAGCAAAATTGTTTTGTGTTGCAAACACTTCTTCCAAAGACACCAATTAGACCAGAACTGGAAAGGAACAAAAATCCCAACTTAACCTTATTTATTGCAGGCAACAAATCTGCATATCCTCAATGACCGCACTCTTCATTTCAAAGGCCATCTCAGAGAGGACATAATAACTTGATCAGACTGGAGTTAACTGTAGGGGGTTGACGTATTATGAAGTTTTATTTTTATTTATTTGCATTTTTGTATCAATGTTATATATAGTTGATACAGTCAATCAACTTAATTTTTCTTCAATAGCACTTATATACCTCTCCCTAGTGCTTTACAGCACTCTCCGGGTGATTTACAATGTTAACATATTGCCCCCAACAATCTGGGTCTTCTTTTTATTGACCTCAGAAGGCTGAGTCAACCTTGAACTAGTCAGGATCGAATTCCTGGCAGTGGGCAGAGTTATCCTGCAATACTGCATTTTAACCACTGCGCTACCACAGCTTTTATTCTATTTTATCTCACCATGCCTATTTTATCTCACTTCACTCTATCTTATCTCATCTTATTGCATTTTACTGTGGCTGATGCTCTTATTTGATATGGTCAATTGACTAATCAGTAAAGTATATCGTATCACCTAACTTAGCAGTTTCTTTTGCCTTCAAATTGTCATGCCTTACTCACCTGTCTTCCCACCTGCCTTACCCTTTATTTAACAAGATTGGAATCACAATCATTTCCCAAGATCTACTATAACTGGGTTGTCACAACCTGGACTCCTGCCACAGAGAAGAAAACTGCTAGAGGTTTCTATATTGTTTTTCTGCTGCTATATTGGGGTTTTTTTTCCTGGAGGGTGTGTGTTGAAGACATTTAAGTATAATACCAAATGTGATTTTTTAAAAATAGTTTTTATTAAGTTTTGTATATTAAAAATCACCCCCTCAATCGGAGGTGGGGAACAATAAAAAAGAACATACACAAACATAAACACACAATCATAACAAAAACATTAAACAAACATAGAAAACATGATTCCAAATCTTACAACTGAGTAGTTATCAACATCTCTCCTTATCCTATTTCTTATCCTATTTGTACTATTAAAGCTATAATTTTTCTATCTATTCTTTAAACTTTATATATATATACAGTATTTATACACAAATACTTATGTTTATGGTTCACATATACTGTGTGTTTTCAAATTTTGGTTTTGGTTTTGTGGTCTAGCCAATTATACCATTTCCCCCATATTTTATAGTACTCTGAATCTTCTTTATCTTGTAGTTCCTTAGTTAATTTATCTAATTCTGAGCATTCTATTTCCTTTATCAAATTTTATACGGTGCAGGTATGATGTAAATAATAAAAAAACGCAGGCAGTGGTGGGATTCAATTTTTTTTACTACAGGTTCTGTGGGCGTGGCTTGGTGGGCGTGGCAGGGGAAGGATATTGTAAAATCTCTATTCTTACCCCACTCCAGGGGAAGGTTATGGCAAAATCCCCATTTCCTCCTGATCAGCTCGGACTTGATAGAGAATAGATGGGGGAGGGGCCTGTCAGAGGTAGTATTTACCGGATCTCTGAACTACTCAAATTTTCCACTACCGGTTCTCCAGACCTGGTCAGAACCTGCTGAATACCACTTCTGGTGGAGTTTTTAAATAGTACTGAGATGGTTTGAAAGAACAAATTGTAGTATTGCAGGCTTTTTAAAAGAATCTTGAAAATCTTGAAAAGAAAACAATCACATTAATAAGCAACTGTGTGTGTGTGTGTGTGTATGCGCATGCATGTGTGTGCTTGCATGCAGCTACCAAGATTTTCTTTCCAGTCTCTCATGCTCTAACCTATCTCAGTATATCTCTTTCTATCTATGTAAGTATATGCCTCCTGCAGTATGTTTTCAAGTAAAACCTGCCTTTCTTGGGGTGAGGTATCTCCTTTCTGTTTTGATAGTGAGCTGCATTAGTGCATCCTTGTTAAACGTGTATGTCTAAATTCCATTTGTCAGACACTCAACTACCTGCCCGCACTTTTGTCCAGAGCTCAGGTTGCACCACTTGCCAAGCACTTAACATATTTCAAGTGCTTGAGTGCTAACAAATGTTTCCTTACTTAACTGGCTTCTCTGCTATTAAACAAGCCGTGCTGTTTTAACCTCCGTGTGGGAAAAAGTATATGTTTTTAAAGCCACTTTCAATGTTAACGCAGTGAGAGAAAGGAAAACAAGAGGGAGTTTTAAATGAGTCAGGTGCCAGTTATTCACAGAAGGTGGAAGTGCCCCTTCAGCTGCCATCTTTTAAGGATCATCATGTCCATAATTATGTGCTGCTCACCCCTTCTTTGCATCTCCCACCCCTTTCTAGCCTTCACTGTTAATTCATAGCAAAAGTGTTGGCCATGGTTAGAACAATTAGAAATTACCATTTCTGGCCTACAAAACTCTGACAACCAGTTTGAGTTGTTTTCTGGGTGAGGATGGGGGTGTTTGTGTGGGTGAGAGTGTGTCTATGTGCCTTCAAGTCAGTGTTGACGCCTGACAACAGCCTAGACAAGTTTCTGCAGTTTTCTTTGGAAGATTTTGGAAGTGGTTTGCCATTCCCTCCTTTTTAGGGCTGAGAGGAAGTAGCTAGCCAAAGATCACTCAGCTGGCTTTGTGCCTAAGGTAGACCAGAACTCATGATCTCTCATTTCTAGCATGATACCTCAACCACTACACCAAACAGATTCTCTCTGGTCAACTGGTAGGGAGCTCCGATTTAAGCCCAGATCTGGTAGCCCTAAGTAAACTGTTGTTTCTTAATGCTTGTTTAGTGGCAGCTATAATATCTGTATGATGGGAAAATAATCTTTCTGCACAAATTCTGGAATATCTTTTGGACTAGTTCCATGAATTGTAAACTGTACTTTAGCATGGAAATTGGCTTGAGGGCTAAAGCTGAATGTTTCTGATTGTTCATAGAAGCCAGAAAAACTCGTAGTGCAACTCTATGCAAAATAAGTGTTATTTTGCCAGTGTTATCACAAAGAAACAATACTTTGTACAATATTAAACATGTCCGTGCCCTCTTTGAAGGACTACTTAGTTAGTGTAAAGCACGGGTGCCAAACTCAATTTCATTGAAGGCCGCATCAGGGTTATTTTTGACCTTGGGGGCTGGGTGGGCATGGCCAGGGTGGGCATGGCCAGCTTGACATCACTTGTGTCGGGGCACCTTTCCCAGGCTTTGTTTTCATCTCTGATGGCCTCCTGCAGCGCTCTGCCAGTAAAAATGGAAAAAGCTACACTTTCGATGGCAGTGCGCTGCAGAAGGCCATCACAGCTGAAAACAGAGCTTGGGAGGGCCGCGCACAGCCCTCCCAAGCTCTGCTTTCAGTGGCAGAGGCACTGTGGGCTGGTCCTTCCCTGTTTCTAGAGTGGCCCTGCAGGCCAAATCTAAGCTGAATTCGGCCCGCGGGCCTTGAATTTAAAGGATTGCACATCTATGAAGGCAAATGTAATATCTCGAGTTGTATTGAAACTATGAAGTGGAGGAAGGGGAATAAAAGAAAATATTAAAACAATACAGAGTAATGAAAATACTGGCTGAAAATCCCTGGGTGTTTTCAGAAAGAAGTCATCATCCACTCTGTACTCCTGATTGCAGGCTAAAACCTGGAATGGAACGTATTGGTAAACAGTTATTCAAATACAAGCTCTCTCTAGTGCTTAAGCTGCTCATGCTTGCCAACATAGTTAGGGAGGGTAGGTTAATTTGGAGAAAAATTGTGGAGCACCTAAGGGGAAAGCTGCCTTCAACGATTTTGCAATTGCCGCTTCTGCAACTCTCCATTATTCTCTTCTTCAGTTTTATTGGGTCGGTTTTTATCATTTTCGGTGATGTGTCTCCACGATGGATGTTTATGCTTCTGCAACATAAATAAATACCTTCAATGATTTCCCCCCATTTCACAGGCTAAAAGGAAAAAACAGAATAGAAGTTGCCTTTTAAAGATAATTGAATGTGCATTTAAATTTAGCACCCACAAAAGAACCTAACTGTTCCAAACTCCTCATGAAACCCTAAATGTCCTGAACAGGCAATCCTCATTTTCCAAGTCGGAAATATCCATGAGAAATAGATATGTGGGTTGTTGTTTTTTACCAATCCCTGCAATGTGATAAATGATTCAAATTGCAAAACTTATTTTTGTACTGTAGTTTTATTTGTCTGTTTTTTCCTTTTCCTGAAATCATAACTACTTATTAGTGACCAATGTATCTTAACAAACCTTATAGTAGTGCTAGATAGTTTATTTAGAAGGTCAACCAAATTCCTTAACAGAGACATCTTAAGGCAGAGGTGTCAAATTCACTTTCATTGAGGGTTGTGTTTGACCTTAGGGGCTGGGTGGGCATGGCCGGGGCCAGCTTGACGTTACTTGTGTTGGGGGCACTCCTCCCAGCTCCGCCTGCGACTTTCCCAACCTCCATTTTTGTTGGTAGAGCGCTGCAGGAGGCCATCACAGCCGAAAACTGAGCTCCTCTGTTTTTGCTGGCAGAGGCACCGTGGGCCAGTCCTTCATGTTTCCAGGGCGGCCCGGTGGGCCAGATCTAAGCACCCTGTGGGTCAAATTCAGCCCTCGGGCCTTGAGTTTGACACCCATGTCTTAAGGCCAACTAGTTCATATTGTACTATTTTTTTCAACAAACGTACGCTTGCTCTGATGAAATCAAGTTATGAAATTCTTCCCGTTATTTACAAATGCAGTTTTCATGAGACCTAAGCAGCCATATTATTTAAAAAGAAGAAGAAGAGGGGGGAAGAAAGAAAGAAGAGAGTGGGAGATTTATATATATGACCTGAATCATTAATCTTTCAGGACTTCTGAAAATATTTATCTCCAAGGTGCTGACTAAAGTTTTTTTTTTTTATTTCACAGCATTATGTTTATTATATGTAGGCTATCCATACAAAAAGGATAAAGTGCTGTCAATAAATTAATGACACACATCAATTATTTATAAATAATTACCTTTTGAGTCTGGGTGCCACATGCTCAATTTTACCATACTGTACTACAAAGCTATTGAATTTAATGGGACTTATATGGAAATTTGGGGCTTGCTCTGCAACAACAGCACATAAAATACAATTTGCTATACTAAAACAGAAAATGCCTCTGTTGCTGTACTGGTATTATTCAAGAGTTGGGTATCCAAAAAGCCCATCGAATGCCGAATAGGATAGAGTAGAGCTGCTGTATTTTATTGGAACGTTCATATCTGGGCTACAGAAATATGATGGCAGCAGAGAGTTAGAGTTCTCTGTTTTGCTTTGCTGCCATCGAGGTGCCTTCCATTTTTTTGCAGGCCAGATGTGATAATATTGGTGACATTTATTGCTCTGTCATGTTCACATAGAAAACAGTGCTGACAGGAAAATGCAGCCAAATGGATCAAGCTGAATGTTCCATCTCTCTTACTTTTATGCATTTTTCCTGCAGCCAGAATCCACTTGTCAAGCCTAAAATAAGCTGAGAAAACAAAAAAGCAGCAGCTTGAAATGTGGTGTACAGTAAGATAAGGACAAGAAGGCTTCAATCCTGTTCTGCATACTGTAGTTTAGGAAACAAAACCTAGCACTTTTTAATATTTCCTCTTCCTTCTTTTATGGTGACTGTTATTATAGTTACTAACTGGAGACTGTATTTGATTGATTTTGTTTTATTTATGTTGATTGGCTTTGTGCTTTTTATTCCTGTGGGCTGCCCAGAATGTAAAATGAATGGTTATAGTAGTAAAAGACTTGTTTATATAGATGTAGTAAAAGGTAAGTAAAAGACAACTCTTCCCTTGCCCCTCACATTTTAATTTATTAAGTCTTCAACTGCCAAGCAACTAAAATACCAACAGGGGCTGACTCACAACTAAGAGCTATACCGCCATGCTTGTCTTCCCCATCACTGAATTCACAGCTGGTGAGGGAATTTGCTGCTTCACAAAATCCAACTACGCTTGACTTTCCTATAGGGTTGTTGTGTTGTCATCAAATCCAAAGGGAGTGTTTTCTGCCAAGCATAGCATCTGAATGTAAATTTGCAAATAAGATGGAATGAATAGATTTAGTGTTGATACATCTTAGGCCATTTAGTAAAAGAGTGTTGGTTAAGCATAACAGGATTTTCAACACATTTTAATTGTTAATTGACAAGGTACTTACAATCTAGCTCACATGTAACCTGCATTTGCCTTATTAACCTGTTTTCCTTTCTCTCCCCTCATACTGCAACTTAAAACTTACATCATAACCATTGCATGCATGTGATGAAGTGAGCTGCAGCATTAATAAATGCTGCAGTGAGAAAAGGTGCTATTAAACTCCTGTTTGTTGATTAAATGCTAAAATTGATTAAAGGACTGAAGAAACTACTTGCATAAGTAGCAAAATGTTTCAGACTAAAAAGAAAAGAAATCCAATGGCCATTACTGAACTTCCAGACAATACTACCTGGATGACTAAGAATCTTCATTGACATTAAAAGCTAACTTAACATTTTTGGGGAACTGAGAGCTTGAACATTTAGAATAATACGAGTTGGAAGGGATCTTGGGGGTCTTCTAGTCCAATTCCCTGCTCAGGCAGGAAACCCTATACTATCTCAGACCAATATTGTCCAATCTCTTTTTAAAAACTTCCAGTATTGGAGCATTCACAACTTCTGGAGGCAAGTTGTTCCACTGATTAATTGTTCTAACTGTCAGGAAATTTC
>JANHFT010000541.1:25203-39972 GCA_032467955.1 Pseudoxenodon macrops | reverse complement strand
ACACCCACTCAGTCACATGCCCCCCACCTAGCCACGCCCACAGAGCCGGTAGTAAAAAAAATTACAACCCACCCCTGCGTGGCAACCAAAACTGATTGCAGTATTCCAAGTGTGGCCTTACCAAGGCATTATAAAGTGGTATTAACACTTCATGTGATCTTGATTCTATACCTCTGTTAATGTGGCCTAGAACTGTGTTGGCTTTTTTGGCAGCTGCAGCACACTGCTGGCTTACATATTTAAATGATTGTCCACTAGGACTCAAAGATCCCTCTCATACTTACTACTATTGAGCCTAGTACCACATATACTGTGCATGTACCTGTGCATTTGGTTTTTCTTGCCTAAATGTAGAACCTTACCTTTTTCACCATTGAATTCCATTTCGTTTGATAGCTACAAGGTGGATGAGGCTACAATACATATATGTGATTGTGCACAAAACATGGAATTTGAGAGTAGCCTACCCCTTTTCTTGGGGAAAAGCTATTTTTAAAAGTACTTGGATGGGATCCATTGTTTCCTTGGTAGACTTCCATTTATCTAACAGATTATTCTCTTAAATCTCTATGTTGAGAGTTTGAATGCATATGGGGCATATATAGTAAGAAGGGAAATTTCTCTGCTTGTCCTCTATCAGAAGAACTGATCCCAATAATAGAAGTTTATTATTGGATTCCACACATATTAGTGGCAAAATCATTGTTCTCAGGAATAATGCAAAAGCTATGCTGGAGCTTGAAGAAAGAGCTAGCTGGCTGTAAATCAACTGGACTGAAAAGCTGCCACGGTGAATTCAAAGCAGCTATGGAGACCCTTGGGAGGGTCTTGAAACTAGCATTAACTAGCTGCTGCCAATGTCGTCTTGAATTATTTTGTTAAACAGGTTAGAAGATTCAGTGCCCATAATTCTCAAATACATTTAAATTCAACAACTTTAGTCTTCTGCAGTCCAATGCTTGTGGCATTGTTTGGATTGCTTTTCTTTTCTATTGAAAACTTCACCTTGTTTTATATTTTATAAATCCGTATTAAGCACATTTTATTTCATTACATTACATCCCTTTATTTCTGCCATGATGTTTATGGCTAAAATGTTTATTTGAATGGTTAGCAATCAATTGTTCAGCATTATGGTGAATGAGGCAGCTTATCTCAGGCAGCGGAATCCATTGTGAAATGAAACATATCAGTATACTAAACTGGCTTTCCGGCACTTTACTATTACATATGTATGCATGTTTACATTATCACAACACTTTCTAGAGATGTGCAAACAAATAGCAAACGTGTTGGGTTGTCATAGGGTATGTAAAGAGTTGGAACCGAAGATTGCTTGTCAGATTAGGCTTTTCTTCAGAAGAATGCAAAACCACTTCATGACTTTGGTTATTTGTCGTATATATGACTAAACTGCAACAATTGCTTTTCTGCAAAGCTCTGCTCAGTTCATAAAGATCTTGCATATATTATTCATTTTGGCAGATATTTTAAGGCATATACATAGGCATATGAATGATCTCCCCTAGAGTGATTCCACTTGAGAAAAAAAATATAGATTGGGGAGAAGCAGTACGATTGTAGTAAACACACAAGTGCCTGCATTCAAATTGTGAAGCTTCTTTCCACAACATGTAGTAGTATTTTGTTTTGTTTTAAAAAGTACCATCAGGAGAAGTTATGATGAAAAAGGCAAGTGTGTCCCAATATCAATTTGTAATCAGTGAGCCTTGTCTTACAACAATCTTTTGTCTAGAATAGACATACAGGTATTTAATAAAATGGTATTGATTTATTGTTGTTTGAAACTTCATGGTTTGCTTCTAAAAATCCATTTATTTTCTAGGCCTAGGCATGGAACAGATGGCAAAATAATTGTTGTCTCTTATTATCCAAGGCTACAGCAGTGATGTTCTTTCACTCTGTTTTGAGGGCTGAAAGCTGTCTTGTGAATGCAAGTGACACAAATAATGAATGAGTTTCTTGCTCTCTGGATACCACATATAGCAGAATTCAAGTGTTTACTTCAGGCTGTGTAAATGAGTCTTTAAATCTGTTTCTCATTTATTTCTACATAAAGATAAATGCAATAAACTTAAAGCACAAAATCATGCATTAATAAAACCTCTTTCTGATCCCAGCTGGCACATGAAGTAACAGTTGTGTTTCAATGAAAATGCTTTTGGTCCAATATTTTGATAGCTCCTTGGTTTTTGTGTTCATCTTTGCTACAATCATTTACATGGCATCCTGTTTTATTGCTTTTTTATGAATGTTTTCATTTATCATTAGGATAAAGGAAAGAAATCATTTAATGGTTAGGGTTAGTTTCTGTAGTGGAAATGAGTCTGAGATACGTGTCCAAAGATTACAGAAATCAGCAAAATTAGAAATAACTTTTTGTAAAAGGATTTTGCTAAAAATATTAGGAAGAATAATCTGAATAATTGGTAAACACTTTATTTTTTCATAATGGTTTTTAGGAAGTTATTGTCTTCTCACTCCCTACTTCTAGATGTTCCTGGGCTGGCAAAGTGGAACATACCAAATCATGTGGTGCTGGATTAGTACACGTTCACAAACCTAGACTGGTCATTGGAACTATTTGTATAAATAGAATAAGCAAGAGGTATTTGGAGCCTGAGGGACCAGAACATTGGTCTATAGTGACAACATAAAGATGGAAGAGAAGAGGCAAAGCTGGATAATTCTCCCTTAAGATATGAATAGAATGTTCATTGATTGATTCTGTGCCATCAAGTTATTGTTGACTCTTAGTAACCACATAGATAGATGTTGTCCATGATGATATATCCCTAATGTGATCTTTCAGGTCTTCCAACGGTGCACCCGTTGCCACTGTAATTGTGTCTATCCACCTTGCTGCTAGTTATCTTCTTCTTTTTCCTTCCACTTTTCCTTCTCCAGAGGTCTTTAAAGACCTTAGAGGTCTTTACATAACATGCTCAAAACACATGGGATAATTTGAGTGTAGTCATTTATGCCTTCAGCGAGAATTCTGTGTCTGTTTCTTTAGTAATCCATTTGTCTTTTTTCTTGTCTGTCTGTGTTATTCCCAGGAGTATTTTTGATCACCAGAGTTTAAAATATTCAATACTTTTCCTATCCTGCTTCTTTAAAGTCCAAGTATATTCAAACCAACTATCAAAAAATATAATCCACTCTAACAACTTTGTTTATACTATTGCAGTATCATCTTTAGTTTATCCAGTCAGCTGAAATTGGGCAGCATTAAAAATGAAACAAATAAATACTTCCTTTTTTAATTTTTTTGTTCTTATATTGAATTTTTCTGTTTTTAAAACTGTTTACAATTTACTCTAGATCAGGGGTGTCAATCTCGATTTCATTGAGGGCCACATCAGGGCTGTGTTTGACCTTGGAGGGCCAGGGTGGGCATCACTACAGTGGGCATGGCCAGCTCGATGTCACTTGTGTCGGGGGTACCTGTGGTGGCCTGAGCACTCTGCCAGTGAAAATGGGCTCCCAAGCTCCATTTTCGGCTGCAACAGCCTCCTGCAACCCTCTGCCAGCAAAAACGGAGCTCGAGAGGACTGCATACAGCCCTCCCAAGCTCTGTTTTCACTGGCAGAGGCACTGTGGGCCGATCCTTCTCTGTTACCAGGGCGACCCAGCAGGCCAGATCTAAGCACCCCGTGGACTGCATCTGGCCCCCGGGCCTTGAGTTTGACACCCCTGTTGTAGATACTTAATTTTTCACTTTACTTATTTTCTTCATTTACATATGAAAAGATTCATGAGAAAAGCTGAAATGAGGAAAATATGCTGTTTATTTTTGGATAGGATTCTCCAACCTCTTTCTTCTGCCAACATGCTACGTGCTCAACATGCTCAAATATCTGCCTGAGGCGGAGAACAGGAAGGGGAAATGTGCTAAGGCTAACTATGAAGTAGCTGTTTCTAACTGATACATCTGAATAATAGTTGTGGTTCTTGATATTTATCCCTTTTACTATGTGAAACAGATAATATAGCCATAATTACATAGATGAAGAAAGAGAATATGAGTTCTGTGGTGTAATAATTCTAATACCTTCCAAATTATATATCTCTAGACCAGGGCCATCAATGTTTCAGTTTCCTCTAGTTTTTCTGACCCCGAAAAATTAAAAGGATCTGTAACTAATATGGATGAATAAAGGTTGGTTTGTGTATGGATTAATAAATAATTCATGAACCTTAAAACTTGTAATATGCTTCTATGTTTGCCTTGAGCAAACTATAATGATATAATGTATGAGGTAATTTTCCTACTAAATGCCAGCAAGTACCATTCAGAACTACTCACTATGGGGTGTTTTTTGTTTTTTTTTGTTCTACAGGAAACCTTTTGCTAAAAGATATTCATACTCAAATATTTTGCATATCTCCAGAGAACACTGTAACTATAAGAATCTGCTTTGGGTTTATAATTATACATTTAATGCTCATTTTGCCCAGATTTTGCTTTGTGGGTTTTACTTCCTCTAGCAGAGCATATGCCACATAATGGATGAGAGGGCGTGGATTCAAAAAAAAAAAGTTAGCTTGCCAAGATTTCATTGCAAGGAAGCAATGTGAGAGACTAAGAACTTGAGAAGCAGGTTGAATGTTGAAGCCATTTATTGAACAGAACAAATGCAACATGAACCTGTATTCAACTACTCAACAAAAGAAGAGGATATAAAGCTGGAAAGAGAATTTACACCCAAATTGTTTCAGATTAAGGCTCAAGAATCTGCTCTGAACAGTGGTTAGTTTCTAATGTCACTTGACATCAGACACTGTAATGCTGCAGTTTCTTGGCTAGTTGCCATACCAATGTAAGAAACAAAGCTTTAGCTCTGGGTACCTAACACATTACATACTGGCCAAGGGATAGATTGTATTTTGGAGAATTAGAAATTCAAGGCAACAACTTACATTTCAGCATGTTTTTTCCCTCTTCATTCTACTCACATAGAAACTGAGGCATCAAAAACAGTGCTTAAACTATTCTGTTGTCTATATCTCCCTATCAAGGATCTAAATTTTACATTGTTTTCGTAATAAATATTACATGTTCGGTAGCAATAGCAATAACACTTGGATTTATATACCGCTTCACAGTACTTTACAGCCCTCTCTAAGCCGAGTGCGAACTGGTTCTCTATTTCTGTGAAAGTGGGCCCGCCTGCCCGGCCCTGGGTTATACTGACCTTTATTTCTGCCTCTGAAGCCCAGCTGATCAGGGGCGGCAGATTGAATTGCCGCACTGCAGCTGTTTTCCTTGCTCCATGCCTTGTTTACAAGGTGGAAGTTGAGTGTCCTCCCAAACTGTTCACTCGCAAATCGCGCGCTTAGCGAACCGGTAGTAAATCTGGCAAAAACCCACCACTGATCATGATATATATACATTTTCTCATTTCCCCCCTGAATGCCTCTGAGCATAAAAATCCTGTTTGTACTCAAGGTCCAAAGCAATTCTTCCAAATAATGTTGGAAGCTTGCAGAGTTCCCTGCTCTTTAGATACAGGGTCTTGATTCTGAACTGTAACTCAAGAAACACAAAGCAAAGGAGTTGACACAGGTGTCGTATGTCTAAAAGTAAAGATACCATAAGCACAGTGCTTGTGAAATTCTTTTTAATAGCCTATTACAATTAAAAATGAATTTAAAAGATGTTTGGCCCTTTAAGGCTACTCTTTTGATTAGCTGTGCTATGTGGAGTTCCAGTTTGGAAAGCTTTCTAATTCATCTTGAACTTAGAAATTCCACTCTGGCAATTGACAACCTTCATGTGGGAATCTTTCTTGTCTGCTCAGCTCCTAAGTGCTACTGTGATTGCACTTCAGCTTCCTTAGGAACCTTCCTGTCAAGCTCATCCCAGCATGATGCTATCAATGACTTTCTAGAAGTGCTCTTTGAATAGGAGATGATTGCATCTCCATACTGTGTCTTTCTCTCAACCACCTTCATTTCTTGAATGGAACTGGAATTGTTAACCCATGCATTTAAAACCTAGTTCCTCTCTCATAAAATAAAGAGCTCAACAATATGTAAAGATATATTCTTTCTTAAAAGTAATATTCTTTATATTTGTAGACAAGGATGGATGGATAGATCAGTCTTCTAGGAACAAAGGGAAAAATCATCTTCATCTTTAGTAATTCATCACTACGTACACTTTGAATGGAAGCTGGTTTTATTTTATTTATTTAAGCTTCAGAAACTGGTTACAATAATAGTTCAAGTGTACGTTCATTTTCACAAGTCTTCTGGCAGAAATGGCTTTAATTCATTATGTAAAAATTGGTAATGCAACTTTCCATCATTTTTACCATCTTATCCAACTCTCTTAACCAAAGTGAAAAGAAAAAGGACTCTTCTCTAATATTAGAAACAACGTTGGATGCTCTATATCACATTGAAACTAGTGCATGATCCTCAGCCATAAGATAAGCTTTTAAGCTCAGTGAAAATTCTGTGCACAACAGAGTGAAGAATGATAATAAAATTTATGGTACTATGATGCATTCTACATGTCTGCCATGATGACCACACAAAATAGAAATACAGCCATAGAAAAACAGGAGGAAAATGCTTTCTCTGTGCATAGAACAGCAAAGATGGAAGAAAACATGTTTGAGAAATGTATAGGTAGTCCTACTTTTGATGACAGCAGAGACCAGAAAACTCAACATCAAATGGTGTGGTTGTTAACTAAGTATCATCTGACCATGCCCAATTTGTTAACCTTTTGTGCTGTGGGCATTAAGCAAATCACAGTTAAGCGAGGCATTGCATGATCGTGACTTGCAACCATTCCCTGATGTCATCTCCATTGACTCCATTGACTTTGTGAGAAACTGGCTGGGAAGATCACAAGCGGTGATACTGCAATCATGATAAATGCGTTAACCCATTGCCAAGCCCCCAAATCAGGATCTTGTGATTGAGGGGATGCTGGGATGGTTATAAGCAGTACTGCGTTGTAACTTCAAATGGTTGCTAAATGAATGATTGTAAGTCGAGGACTACCTGCAGTGCCTAAGAATAAGGCACTTGAGAATTTATGAGCACATTTACAATGTACTTGGGGTTCAAAATTTAACTCAATACCCCATAAACCTCCTTTTTAAAATTGGTTTTGTTTCTCACTTTATGCAGATTGGCTTTATGTAAGGTTTTGAGATTTTGAACCCTAGCATAAAGTGCAACAAGCCTAATCATGAGTAGAGAGAGGGATCAGATATCCATATGGCAATTTCATTCATCTAAACTTACAGTTTAAAGTATATTTTAGCCACCAGCAACATAAAGACAGAATATGACCTTCCTTTAACTGTGTACATAATAATTCTTGAGATTAATTGATGAGGCTGTTTTCCAATTGTCATTTTTCCCTGGAGGGCTGGGAGATTGTAGTATTGATCTTTACCTGTAAAGAAATCACTTCATTGTGTTACTGGAAACTGTTATCAGAAGTTTGTCCTTTTGTAAAAACTTGAGATAGATAAAAAGATAAAAAGTTTAGGGCATTTGCTGAATCTTCTATGCTGTTTAAAAAGTTTGTTTCCACCTGTTTCAATCATATGTGGTTGCCACTTCAAAAATTGGAAAAGCGGGGTCAAATCTGGTGCCAAATAAAGATGAATGAATAGTATAATGAAAGCTTACTTAATAAATGTTACAAAGCAGTGCTTTTGAACAGGCAAATTTGGACTAGAAAATATACATATAAAAGGTGTAGCCTGTTTTCATTTCAAAGAGCTTTTCCAACATCACCCTTTCTATAAATTGTTAAGATGCTGCAATTGGCCCCAAAAGGTCTCAATGTGGCTGTGTTGAGTAAAAATCTGATATAAAGGCACAGTGGGAAGACATTTGGTAGCTGTGTAATTTGCAAAATCAATAGAGCAAACACACATCTGTCAGCCAGTTTCAGGTTCTCTGTGCATTTTTTTTGAAGATTAAAAAAAAACATATTACATACATAACCAATATTATTCAGGAATTTGTTCCGTGATTCATCATAGAAATAGTCTTCATGAAAAAATAGGTAATGAAATCTAGAGAATAATTGATATACATTTGTTCGCACAGTCTAAGATGTGGGATTCAGAATTATGCGTTCAAAGCAGCCTTGAGCCAATAAAGTGAGTCAAGCTATTATTCAAGGATGGAATAACAAGTACTTAAAATATGATACGCCTAAGAGGTGGTAGCACCTAGCTGGTTATCCTACACACACACACACACACACACACACACACACACACACACACACACCTCCTAGGCAGTGGTGGAAATGCAGCAATCTTTCAAGAGCCTTGCACCACAGGTCTCCAGTTGTGAGATCCTGTTCATCCAGCTAGAACCTAGGGGTCAATTGGGATTGCTGCTGTTTCACCAACCTTCCTGCTATATAGCAATGTCTCTGCTGAGCATCTTGACTACCTTTCTGGGTTGGCTTTGGAGTTCCTCAGATTTATGGTTCTGGAGGACTCCAATCTGCCTTCTCTAAGAATAGAATCTAGCCAGCTCAAGATTCCATGGCTTTAGTTGCAGCCATGGGCCTATCCCAAGTCATCTAGAGCCAGACTTGGGCCAGTAGTCACAGTATGGATTTGGTCTTCCTATCAAAGCAATGGCAATGTGATCTAAAATTGGGGGAGCTTCTGGTCCCCTTACTCATGGTTGGATCATGCCCTGCTTTCTATCAGCACCATTCACTGCAGGGAGGATGGGCCTATTAGATTGGTCTGCCCCCCCAGCAACTGATGTCCCCAGAATGGTTTCAGAAGGAGCTGGTGGTTATATATGTTGGTCTGCTGCCTTGGTTGCCACTTAAAATAAGGAGGTAGCTGAAGCCTTGGATTGACAGTTCCTGTGAGACCTCTCTCCTCTTGTGGATCCCATGATTCCCAATGATTAAGGAGGACTTGAGAGAGATTAAATAGGTCAAGAGGCACCTAGAGTTTTGCTGGCACTCAACAGGAGATGAACTCGACTGAAAATGGGTTAGAGCTACTATTAAGGCATATCTAGTGGCAGTAAGTGTGGTGAAGGATCAATACTTCCATGCCCTTGTTGTATTCACAGATTGCCATCCTGCAGCCCTATTTTAGATGACACGGGCCCTCTTGTTAAAAGACATGAGGAGAACCTTTAACAGTGATGCCTGGGGAGACTTGCCTGGTTATCTGAGAACCATCTAAACCTGTTGGTCCTAAGGAAGTGGACAGGGTCTTCAAGACTGTGGGCCTGGGCACTTGGTAGTAAACCTCCTGGCAGTGATTAATTTTTTTTGAGGGAGGAGGTCCCTTTACCTTTTAAGAAGGCCTTGGTTCACACCCTCCCCAAAAAGTCATAGTGAACTATTTTTTGTCCATTATCTTGGGAAGGTGGTTGTACAAAGCTTAGAGGGTCCTAGAGGAAGTAGATTGTCTGAATTATTTTCAGTTAGAATTCAGACACAAGTATAGGATGAAGGTAACATTTGTTGTGCTTTTGGATAACCTCTGGTGAGGATGGGATGCGGGAACTTCTTCTTGGTGGTTTCTGACAACCATTAACCATGATAGAAACAAATCACAACTGTGAACAAACCTGAACACCCTCAACGCCTGGTTATATTATCAGGCCTGGAACTCCCAAGCAACCAGAGGCTTGCTTAGATGGTGCCATTGCTGGGCTGGTTATTCTTATTTTCTCTTTGCCTAGGATTTGTATCTCTGTTTTTTATAACATTTACTTTTAAAGTGATTTTTATATTTTTCATATTTCTTGTTTTTTTATACATGGTTTCATCCATTTCTTGTATAAATTGAGTTTGGTGAGATGGGCAATCAAATAAATCTGATTAATACACAAACATAGACATACACACACACACATACATATAGTACCTGGATAGAAATTCAATAATTAAAGTATGAAAATCCTGTTGAAAGGGCTTCAGTAAAAATAAAAAGAGAAAGGAAGAAAGTGATATTTCCAATGGGGTTTATTAAGGCTGCTTTGGTAGGCTAAAACTTTCATGATTCCTGTCAGATTGATTTGGATAAGGGACTTGAGGGGACACTTATCAAATTTATAAATGATGTTAAGATGGGAAGGGTAGCTAATACTTTAGATGAAAGAGAAGATTTTAAAAAGGTTAGATAAGTTTGAGCATTGGGTTAAAATGAATAGGACAGAATTTGATACAAAGGGGGGGAAATGAAAGGCCCCAATATAGGATGGAGAAAGCCTTTGTTTCACAATAAGTAGTATATGTGAAAAAGATCTCTGTAACTTTGCCACCATAAGATAAACATGACTGATGCTGATACTACTTTCATAGCAATGTTCTCTTGGGCTGTATTAAGAGTCGCATAGAGTTCAGATCAAGAGAAGTAATTATTCCTCTATACACTGCCCCTGTTCAAATTCCACTTGTATATCAGATTATGGGCATTAAGTAGGACAGCCAACAAATTGGAATGATTCAGAGGAGGACTATCAAGAACACTTAAGGGAGCTAGGTATGTTTAGCCTATAGGAAGTAGTATTAGTGGGGAAACCATAGACTTAAAATATTGAAAGGATTATCACATGGAAAAGTGACTGGAATTATTCTGTATTGCCTCATAGGGTAGGACCAGAACAAATGGTTAAATCTATAAAGGAATACATTCAGATTTGACATCAGGAAGAACTTCTTGATTTATGAGCTATTAGTCAGTAGAAAGGCTACCACACAAAGTGGTGCATTCTCCTTCATTGGAAGTCTTGAAATAGAAGCCAGCTAGTTATCTGTCAAAGATAGTCTAGTGAATGTGTCACATTTGCAAAAAGAATATGCAAGACCCTTCTTTTTCCCCCCAACTTAGTCCCTTAATGCACATTACTTTATTCTTTATGTAACACTTGTTTGTGCCTTCCCAGAATGTTTTAATAACTTCACATGAACCTATATGCACACCAAAATTATTATCTTCATAATACAAGTAGGAAGCTGAAAATCGAGACTTAAAAATAAAGGAACAAAATTCAGTAGTTACTGAATTTATGACAAAGATATTTTGCCATAGGCTCTGAATCAGGGTGGCTTCTTGGACCAAAACACCTCCCATTCTGATGATATCAGAGACTGCATTGGGAGGTGAGAGTGCAAAAAACGTCATGTTTCTGGCTCTGCTTTAAACTCTTGGACCCGATGCTAATCCCACCCATTTCCTAAGAAACCCCCGAGACAAAAGTATGCAAATGAAAACGTCAGCTTCTCTTTTAAGCTGCAGTTCTGAAGTTGCTTACACAGTAAAAAAACAACAACACTTGAGCTGACTTCTGAGTATACTAAAATGACATGCTACAACTGTACCAAAACTATTAGCAGAAAAATTCTCAGTGCTTTATTTCTTTCAGATCCCGGATCTGAAAAAGCTCAGCAAATAACTTGCTGTGTTAATACAGAATATTAAAAAATGTATTTTGTTTTAAATCTTACAAACTTTCTAGGGACTCGCTTTCTAATGCAGGTTCAGCTTGGAATATGTTAATGCTTTTTTCATCAGGGTGTTATGCCAGTTTATATCCTGATGTATTTATTTTTCTCATTTCATAGTCATTAGTATTGCCTCAGGCCCTTTTGTCTGGAAACTGCCTTTTCATTTTCTCTTTTGATAACAATGCACAATATACATGTAAGACTACTCCTTCAATCTCACCACAGTGGTTTTAAATAAGATGCAAATATATCCAGTTAATATAAACAATGCAAATTTTATATGACACATATCAGCACAGAGACATGTTTTGTATATACACTGTACAGGAGCAATATGAAAGACCAAAGCAATGTTTTTCTCCAGGGAGAAAGGGAAAAGTTTTGAAAAAAAGTAGCAGTGCCCATAATTTAAAGAAAAAGAAAAATCAATGTAAGGCTGTATATTAGACGAAGGTGCCAACTTCCTCCACATGCTGTGTTTTGTTCCACTAACAAAGCTGATTTAATGACGTAAAGCATTTATCACGTTAATGAGCTGTTGAAAGAGCTAAATAAATACCATGGTGTGTGTAATTAAAACACTGTTTTACATTAACTGTACTGTATTAGTCTTCAGTGACCTTAAGCCATATATAATATGCTGGCTGAAAATGTAGGCAGCTGCAGTGTAAATGGTAAAATGAGTATCTTTGTCCAAAGTACTCCTGAATAGCTGCGGGCTAGTCAAATGTCTCTTAGCTTCAGCCAGCCAGCCTGCTTTTCCCCCAGTGTGGGGAAAATCATACTGCTAGGCCATGTTTGAGATCATGTAAGCATCTTACCACTTAGGGGTAGAATGAAGGTTGAAAGAATCACTGTTTGCATTTCAGTCCTGTGAAGGGTTACCATATTAAACATGATAATACTTGAGCTACATAAAGCACTGTACGGATGAAGGGGCATTTTCAATGTATGCTAAGGAAAAAAGTTAGTGAGGTGACAAGAGCAATGTTTATATAGTTCCTTTTGGAATATGCAAATTGTTCTAAATACATTCATGCCTTGACTATTAATTATTTGGGGAAACTACCATACTTTTGGGAGTATAAGACACACCTGAGTATAAGACGCACCTAAGTTTTTGGGGAGGAAAATGGGGGAAATCTGCCTACCAGGTATTCATTCATCTGGCCAGCGTCCTTACAGTATATGTGACCTGTTTCCCTGAAAATAAGCTCTCCCTAAAAATATTTAAATACATGCACAGCTGGTCCCAGTCATTTCCTCTGGTTGTTTGCTGTGCAAACAACACGAGGTGAGGAGACAAGGCAGGAAGGGAGGGGGAACATGCAACCTTAGCCTAACCCTCCTGAAACCCTAGCCATCGCACCCCTTCTGTCATACTAAAGGTCACCGCAAAAGCCATTAGCGAAGAACAGGGAGGCGGCGATGGAACATCCGGTCATAGTTGCATGGCTGGGCCAATGGCATGGTGCAGAGTCCTGGGAAGCATGGCTGGAAGCGTGTGCACGGCCTCAGGGCTGAACAGCTGATGAGGGCTGTGTTGCGCTGTCACAGCAGCAACCATGAGGTGACCACGCTCACCACCACTTGCACCTCAAAAATAATAAGATCTCCCCAAAAATAAGGCCAAGTGCTTATTTCAGGGGTCAAAATAAAATAAGACCCTGTCTTATTTTCTGGGAGACATGGGTATAGGTCTAAATTGATGCAGGGTTTAAATTGGAAGATGGATGTAAGTGTGATTATGTAATCCAGGTTACATGTGAGACAACTGACAAGTATTTATTTATCAGTTAACAATTGTAATACGTTAAAACCCATCTCATTATATTTGTTAAGACTTTCTGAGATAGGCTAAAGCATTTGATGTAGGTAGGTAGATAGGGAGGGAGGGAGGAAAGAAGGAAGGAAGGAAGAGAGAGAGAGAGAGAAAGAAAGACCCATTGTTATTGTCTCCAAATGTGCCTCCAGTAGATACAGAAAGAAAATGACTTTCCTGAGGATATTTCTCATGCTTCTGTTTTGCATAGGATCACACAAATGCATTCAGACAAAAGAAATGTATATATGTAATAAGATACTTCCTGCACTTGACATACAGCTGAATAGAAACAAGCCATCACCTCATGTATTATAAAAGAAAAGATATACATGCTACTTTTGTCTGTAGTTATTTCTGTTGAAATATGGAAGTACCCTTCATGCTGAAGCTCTTTAATAGAAAGAACTAGACTGTTCTGTGAAATTGGATTCATTGGTTCAGTTCAGGTTCTCATAACAACTCAAAAATGCACAAGTGTATTTTTCCAAGTATTTTTATTTTTAAAAATATATTTTACATTAGATACAGAAGACTTCTGGATGATCATGTTAACAAGTGCCACACAAACTGTGGCTACCACATTTAATCATAAATTGGAGATAGATATTTATATATATGGAGAAATTAATTATGCAGAGCTTTTTATTGTTTCTACAGAAATTGATTAAACCATTTTTCCCTGTTTGCATTAATTTTTACACCTGCGAGCAAACTGCTGAATCAGGATACATTGCAATACTAATAGTTTATAGCTCTGAGGCAGTAACATCTCTTTCAGATGTAGTCACAATTACCTCATAAATCTGCTAAATTTTAGGACGTCTGTTCCTATGTTTTATTAGTAACAGCATGATTAAGGGAGTTAGTCAATATTAACAAACCATTAAAATGTACCTTGTAAAACATGCTGATTTGAAAATGGGAATTACATTTTAACATGGAATATAATTGCCGCAGTCCAAACAATTTTGAACATATTCCATGTACTTGAATTTCCTGAAAAACAATCCCCATTCCACTATTGCTCATTTGTAAAATTGGGATATCATCACAAAGATGGTTATGTGATTTAAGGAATTAAAAACAAAAACCACCTAAAATTCCAATTTACATGCCTGGCTTTTGCTTCTCTCTAAATTAGATCTTCAGATCCAGGCATATCTCAAGTATTGTACAGTGGTACTTAAAAGTTTAGTTTAGTTGCAATTATACCAATTACTGAGAGCAAAGGTTCACATACTTTTGTCACAAACCAGTATCTTTGGATCATTTCCCTAAATTAATCAACAAACAAGTATGATACTTTTGACTCATTTGTTTAATTGGGTTCTCTTCGTCTAGTTGTAGAACTTGGGTGGAAAACAATGCACATTTTATACAATATCTGTGCAGAAATACTGAAAATTCAAAAGGGTTCACAAACTTTTAAGTAGCATTATAGATTGATCTT